>JAZHPH010000638.1:0-30986 GCA_037356405.1 Nasonia oneida | reverse complement strand
CAATCCCCGGAACCGCTTGAGAGCTTGCGCCCTCGAGTCCCCTAGTTCCGGGTCCTTCTTTCGAAACGGCAATCTCACCATATAACGCCCGTCAGATAGTCGAACAGTGGTGTCGTCATACCAGCTCTCGCATTCTAACCTGTCGTCAGCCTGTTCAACCGAACTGGAGCATTCCTCCAGAGACCAAAATCGAACCAGCTGTTTTTCCAATTGAGACAGATGACACGATACCATGGAAGTCTTATCGGTATCAATGCCGCCAACGATCACCCACCCTAACTGAGTCTTTTGAAGATATAACTCACTTCCTTCCCTAGACAAGTTAACCTGACCTATAGAGAGCATGGACAACGTTGCTCCAGAACCAATTAGAATGTCGACTTGTCGAGGGAGATGGAATTGAGGATCGGCTAACCTAATGTTCTTGGGTAACCTAATCGATTCCCGAGGAAACGGTTCTTCAGGAGTGACGCTGGTTATATTGGGAACGGTGAGGAACGTTAAACGCTTACTAAAATCCGAGTGTAACGCTTTGAATTGGGCATCGACGCAGTGTTTCGTGGTGGTTCGCAGATCGTTGATCGCTCCGATGGGAATCGAGCAAGGTCGAGTAGGGAGACGCAATCGGTTGGCTAAATTCACGGTCATAAAGTTCGCATTCGCACACGTGTCCAGGAGCGCGCGAGCCTCAATGTATGCCCCATTGGCATCTCTAACTAAAACCACAGCGCTCATCATGAGCAGAGACTGGAGAGCCCTGGACACGGTGCTGAGTACTCCTACACCTAGTCACGGCTTCTTGGTCGAGGAATCTACCTTCTGATCCTCGTGCAAGAGCGTATTGTGCTCCTTATTGCATTTCTTTCTGTGTCTAATAGTCGCACAGCTGGTCTGTAGTACACGTCTTGCAAGTTGCTGTATTCCAGACTGACAATGATTTTCGTTGCGTACGACTTGTCCAACGTGTACAGAGTGCTCAGGAGTTAACTGTACGAAGTTTGCTTTCTTCCTGGTACGCCATTGTATGAGTCTCTCACGATCACCACTGACACCTTCGAATGACTAACTCTGACTCTTAGCACAAAGTCTGAAGGTGGGAAGGTATGGTGGGGATAAGGATTGTGGTGGTAGTGGGAACAGCCATGTGTGAGGGAGAGATACGGTATCATTATCTCCTCGGGTTACAATAACTACATTTTAGAACCACAGCTATGTAAGCACCTGACAATGCAACCGCCATTTCCAATGAAACCATCGTCATCGCTTTTTTACCTTTGTTTACAGCAGACATATAGTCTTACTACGTCATCATTTTTTTGCAAATTTTCTGAAAAATTTTTGAGAAATTTCTTGAAGCCCAGACCATTACTCATGTAATGTAAAAACATGATGCAATATTGCCCGCAATCATCAGAAGAATCGCTTTGTAGTCGAATATTATTCCAGCGAAAATGTTAACAATTTTTTCTCAATCGATTAATATGATCGGAATAAATGGGGGTAATCCAAAACTATCAAAGTAAAAAGTGTTACAAGATTTGTCCGCATATACGGCCACCCAATGCATACCCAAACTCATATGATCATTTGTATTTACAAAAAACGCTGTCGGTTTCGTCCAACCTTCGGTATCTGATGGGCTGGAAATACACCGACAGTATACGAGCGAATTTTTGATAGATTCTTTAGTATCTGAGACTGTCCATTGCATAGATTGCTTAAAGTGTTTTGAATTTCGGCCTTTTTGGAAGCACGCACAGACAGCCACGATTTTAATCGGTAAGCGTTATTTAAAGCGCATCGATAATTACTATGACAAGTTTTAACAGCGTGATGCATACAGTATACATCAGACGATAATTTAGCGAAAGACGAACATTCCTAATTGTACTCGAGATTAAAAATTCAGCGAGGTATTATTTTGCGTAACAATAGCTATTTATCATTACCTTGCCCTCAAAGTAGTCTAGACCATGATGATATTGGGTCAGCCAATCGTTCTCCTTTCGTATATCTTCACTCAGGTGATTAAGCGCTATCGTAGGTGTCAGTATTCAATGACTACTAAAGTTTCCATCAACGGCCACCACGGCAACATCTTTTGGCACATTCCGATGTTTGGAATTCTTGAAGAACTGTATGTCAATGATCACATCTATGATTGAGTGAAGCGTATATGACAGTGCTGGATTGTCGAAATTTAGAGGAAGAAACTGACTATAGAAGTCGCATACACAGCGTTTATATGCACAGTAGAGAGTAGCGACATCTGTGAGAAGTAAACTATTTTTAACTGCTGAAATCTATGATCACTTGACGCGAGGCATCAATTTCCAAAATATTATCATACTCTGCGTACAGAATGCAATTTACCGTTTCTGTTAGTGCATTGCTAAAACGTACTTCTAATCTAACACTACCATGTTTAATTAAATTCCAGTGGCTGCAGTCATTCGCCGATATATCGGGAGTCAAATCAAAAGCAAATAGACAGTAGCCGTGGGGAAAGTTATCGCGCGTCACTTGATTACCCTCGTTGAGGAATTGTATTCCCGTACCGAAGAACAGTGTGTGATACGCATCCACATATAGATTTCTCGTCGTAAAGTCCGGTTGCAGTGGTTTTCAGGGCAACTGCACCCCACCAACGTACAAACATAGAAAGTTTATATTAAAATGTTCAAAATTGAATGGATTGAGCAGCCGATCACCATTAAAAGCTTTGTTATTGACGAAACCCAGGATGATTCTATTCGGGAGCTGACCCAATCTGATATTGTCCAATGTTTCACCGTGTACTCCACTGTGCATCGTGACTGCCTTGACTTTCACCCGTGTCAATAGATAGTTAGTCGTTGCTCATGAGAGCGATCGAGCATGTGCAAGTATCTACTGGGACTGATTTTTACACGTCTCACTAGAAGATTGGCTTCCTCAATGTGTACGGGAAAAAAGCCCGCAGGGTCCATCAGGCAAAAGTTATCGCGCGATTTCACCAAACGCACCCTCACTTCGACGCCGTTGAGCAGTAGCTTCTCTTGATTGAACACATCTGTATGGAGGTGTCCAACTAGGTCAACGGGTTTATTTGCAGCAAGTAACTTTCGCCTTTTCACAAACCCCTCATTCAGATTTTCTGTGTTGTTTATTTTTCCAGCCGTTGATCACACCACAAGACAGTCGACAGGTGAGAGGTTTTGGAGGCAGGTCCGTTATTTAGCAGCGTCGCTATGTATGCTCTGTAGGCATAAGCATTGGTAGGTGGTGACACGGGTTTCTGATCGAAAGATACATCTACTTGATTGAATAGTGAATGCATAAAATTGTTGATTGGTCTCACTCGGGCTGTTAAAAGTTTATAAGCCGCTCGATCAGCCTCAGCCACATCTTCTTCGCTTGTACGAGATTTTATACTCACACGAAGACTAAGCATTGTATGAGCCAGATCAAGATATTCATCGCTGTTCCCGGGTATCACAAATTCCATCGGTGAATCATCAGTCAAAAACGATATAGGCTTATATTAAACCCAATGCGAGCCTTTGATTGTTGTTTGGGTCGGTGGAATGTCAAACAATAGCAGCTCCGACTTTAAACATTCGCACAAATGGGTATGTAAGAACGCCAACTTTAACTGTCAAATATATCTGTCGTCGTTTTGCTTCTTTTTCTCCTTCTAGACGAAGGTTTTTTATTGCGAGATGTTTTCTTCTTCTTCTTCTGTCTCTTAATGTTTCTTGTTGCACTTCTCTTCTTTACACCACCACCACCCTCGACTTGCGTTTCTTTATTTCGCCAACAACTCTTTTTCTTCTATGCGCTGTGACAGGACCAGCCAGTAACTGCAACTGAGCAGGATTTCCGTAGCGTGACATTTTATATCTTGACCCCTCTATCAACTTGTCCAGTTTCTCCTTAGCTTTTCTCTTCAGAATCTCACTGACCATGGATGCATTCTAAATTATTTATTTCCTTAACTGGAGTGTGAATATTTGTATAATTTACCGGACAAATCAATGATTTAGTGATTGTAAAATGTTCCTCTCTCGCCTCATTTGTCTCAAGTCTTGTGGGTGGTATTCGCGTTAGGGAAATTTTTCTCTCCTCTTTTTCAGATGTCATGTGTTGGAATGTCGGAGGTATTGGAACTTTAGTGAGCACGACCAACCATGAACCTTGTAATCTGATCTGATGTGGCAACTATGTAATATAATGCGTTGTAATGTTTTCCGAGAAATAATTTATGATGCTGTTGTTAGGCAAAATAATGTAAAATTGATCTTTTATATTCGCGAAATTTGGCTAGCCTTGATCCAAGAATTGAACTTTTCTGGATAACCTTTCCAGCTGACGAAATACTCCTTCGAACGACCCATACCTCTGCTACGCAAAATACTTTATATTTAAAAAGATGCACCTTCCTAATCCTTTCGAACTCTGCTCAATTCCTCAGTGTCCTTTACCCTGATGGAAGACGTTCTGCGTGATGAATATCACCGAGAGCGAGTGATGATAGGACGCTTTACTACTACTGGATGACGATTCACGCATTAAATCATCAATGATAACAAGTTTTGGTCTAGGATCGGCAGCCCAGTCACTAATCTGCTGCAAACCCTCGAGAAATTCCACTTTTTAGGCATGACCGCGACACGGAAGTGCCTTATAGTTTTGGCATTGAAAAATGTGTGAGATGCGATATCTCACGCAATTTTCGACCGATCGGGCTGAAATTTTGGGAGAAGTCTCCTCTTGCACAAACCTTAAAACTAATTTTTGTATCCCGATCATCTACATTTTTTTAAAATGCGGGCACAATTTGTCTTTTACAATTTGACTTTTATCAATCGGGCTAAAAATTTGTATGCGAACTCCCCTCGTAATATTAAGGTGCCAAACTTATTTTGGACTCGATCCTGCATGTATACGCAGAATGCGGTCACATCAAAAAATCGCTAAAAACGGTTTTTTGGCTCTAACTCGTTATCCGGTTCCCTTTCCCGGAAAGCAGTGACCGCATCTGCGGTAGCCAAAAGGGATTTCCTTGTAAATCTAAATAAATAATAAATAACAGCAGATAGGGACTCGAATAAAAGTAAGTATATTGGTGAGTTGCGTTCATTCCGACGTAACAAACGCACTCGTCCATTATCCACAATATCTTTAACAATAGCACAATTAATTGATAATCTTTCGTTCACATTAAACTCGTTTGCACTTTGCACAGCACTGTATAGTAATCCCCAAAGATCTTCAATGAGGAAATTTCCAATGAGTCTGAACGATAGTCAAAGAGGTCCACGATTGAACTGTTCCGAATTGATGGTCACACTGATGAAATCGCTCGGTCCACCTCTTTCGCAACGTTGTTGATGTAAGTCTCGCATACAACCCTCAAGCCAGGAGTGGAAATCTGCATTCATGGGTGGTTCCGGTAGAATCCCTCGTATTTCTCTTTCTTCGTAGCCGAAACGTCTGTAGAAACGCGTTGACTCGCTTTCGATGATAATTCGCGAATTTTCCTCTTCTCCTCTTCCTTTACCGCTTAACTGAAGATATAACAACTTCAAGAAAAGCGGCAAAATTGCAAAAGCCATTGCTAACGAATAGAGCGTTCTCGCGAATGTCCCCCGTAACAAAAAGTCAAATTCTTGAACGCCAACGCCCATATCACGAGCGCATTTCTGATATGGAACTTACGAATATGGCGGCAGGAGCACCGATGTACCATAGCTCACCCAGACAGCAGCTAGAGAGTAATAATCCTCCCTGCAGCAGGGCTCAAGATGACGGAAATCAAGCAGCAGCTTCGAACGTAAACGACAGCTGCTGGGAATTGAGAAGCACGACAACGTCTACATCAGCAATTAACACAGTAGCAGCGGCAGCAGCATCGATGTACGTAGCGGATTGGCGATTGTTTGCAGTAAGAGACAACTGCCTCGATACTGCAAACAGCGAATACATAACTGAGCAAACAGGTGCACTTTCAAAACACGTTTAATATAAGGCACATTGAACCAAATGCGCATAGCACTCGTAATTCGGGAATGAATCCAGCAGCAAGTGCCTTTCTACCCGTAGCAGGGGCGAGTACCAACCATAGGCTAACCGCGGCTCGTCAACGACGACACCTGCAGGGGGATCCTAGGAAGGGGAGAGAATTATCCTGGGGTAATGAGAACCCATTTCTCGAAGGAGGACAGATTCCAGTCTACTCCAGCAACCCATTCATGACCGGAAACTCCTACCCGTTTCCGTGGAGCAGCTCACGCCAGGATATCAGAAAAATAACCAGAGAATGGAATATCAAGTTCGACGGGCACAAGAGTAGCTGCATAGAAGAATTCCTCCAACGTGTGAACGAATGTAGAACATCATGTCATCTGGACGAGGAAAATTTACTGAATGCCTTGTTGCACATACTGACACGGCCAGCGTTAGTCTGGTGTAGACAGCTGCGACCCACATGGTTAACCTGGAATGACTTTAGCCTAGCAGCTAGGAGAAGTTACGGAGTGGATCAAGATATACAAATGCAGCTCTTAGCAGAAGCACAAGCCCGCACGCAGGGGAAGAAAGAAAAGGTCAGAGACTACATCTTTGCTGTATTGACCATTCTAAGTCGTCTAGACGTACAACCGCGAGAGGAAGTCCAGCTCAGCATGATTTACGATAACATGCTGGCTAAGATTAAAATGCTTGTGCCGAAAAATAAGATAATCAATTTAGATGCGTTAATAAAGCTCGCCAGAGCAGCCGAAAAATTGATCCACGATCGAGATCACTATAAAGCTCCACCGCCGCCAGAAGTGTGTCTGATGCCACAAGTGGCATACAAAGAAGAAATCGACGCACTGGGGCAGAAGATTGCGCCCCAGGGCGCCTCAGCAGTCACCGAAGTGACAGAGATACCCGCAGTGGCCGCGTACTTCGCTACGGCTTTTATGGAAGCGCTAGCGCAACTTAGCGCTCCTGGCAATGCGAATTCACAAGGCTCCCAGCCCCAACTGGCGATAAAAGCTGGAGGGAACAGGCGGAACGGCAAGAGAGATCAGCCTAAAAGTACATCCTCGGTTACCATCGAAGAGGTGCCGGGTGAAAGAAAACCGCAGCGAGAGCCTGCTAGTAATCACAACGCGAGTTAAGCAAGCCATCGTCCAACCAAGTCTTTAGTCAAGTGTTATGGCTGTGGTTGGCCCGGCTATTATAAAAAGTCTTGTCCAGAATGTTCGCTGAAGGCGGGAAAAGGGCAAGGGAAACAGTAGAAGGGGTCTCTACGTTTCCCGAGGACACCCAAGGGACCTCAAACTCATCTTTAGGACAGACAGGAGGTAACGAAATTATGATTTTGAAAGGAGATTCTCCTTCCGACATAGACTACAGTTGCTGGTGGACTTAAGTTGGGATTGGTGTATTTCAACTGCGCGCCCTTTGTGATTCAGGGGCCGCCCGCACTGCTATTGGCCCTATTTGCATACAGATAGCTTTAGCTTGTGGCCAATCAATAATTCCGTATACGGGGCCAGGTGCGAAACTCGCGAATGGACAATTAGTGCCAATTTACGGTCACGTAGAGTTGATATTTGATCTCCTCGGGCAGCGCCGTTATTCAAACGTCATGATTATGAGTCAGTTGGACTTATAATGTATCCTAGGCACTGACTTTATGCGGGCGTTCAATGCAATACTCCTGCCTAGAGAAAGTCGACTAAAGATTGAGGGGATAGAGAACTCAGTCCCTTTAGAACTTTCCACTCTTACGGATAGAGTGGCTAATGCCCTTGCGGCCATCGGTTTAGCAGATGTAACTCCTACGCAGCGGACTCGCTTAGAAGAAGTTTTGAATAGATGGCTGCCAGAAGGAGAAACCGTACTGGGTTGCACGACTTTGATTCAAAATGCTATAGATGTAGGCTTCGCAAGGCCCATTAGGCAGCGATATTATCCAGTATCGAGGAAATTAGAGGAGGAAATGCATGCTCAAGGACTAAAGATATTAGAGGCAGAAATAATACGACGATCCAATAGTGACTGGTCGAGCCCAGTAGTCATGGTGCGGAAATCTGACGGTACATACAGATCTGCATCGACTATCGGAAACTCAATGCCGTATCTAAAGCAAGTGCGTACCCGCTTCCATACATGGATGCCATTTTGAATAAGTTACAGCATGCTCGCTATATTTCGACCATCGACTTCAGCTCAGCATACCATCAGATACCGATGATGGAAGAAGACAGGCATTTAACCGCTATCCCAGTGCCTGGATAAGGCCTGTTTGAGTTCACTCAGATGCCTTATGGGGTAGTCGGTGGACCAGCAACCTTTTAACAGCTGGCTGATAAAGTCATAGGGCCGGAGTTAGGAGCCGCATACCTTCTTCTACCTGGATGGTATTATTATCACGATCGACAGCTACGGAGAGCACCTGCATTAGCTTGATGTAGTACTCAAGAGAATTAGTGAAGCCGGTCTAACGATCAACAGAAAGAAGAGTAAATTCTGTTGTAGTGAAGTTAAATACCTGGGAGTCGTTGTCAATCGCGATGGTTTTCGCCCTGACCCCAGTAAAATCGAACCTATCATGAAATACCCGGCACCCAAGAATCTAAAGCAGTTACGCAGATTCCTTGCGATGGCTTCGTGGTACTGAAAATTTCTAAACAACTTTGCGACTATCGCCGACCCGTTGACATCACTCACAAAGAAAGGTGTCAAATATCATTGGGGCGACTTGCAAAAGGCAGCGTTCGAGCAGATAAAAGCGCTGATCGCTTCTGCTCCAGTTCTGCACCGTCCATTTTTTGATGACTTATTTGTCATTCAAACTTATGCTAGTGAAGCCGGCATTGAGGCTGTGCTAACTTAGACCATCGATGGAGACGAGATAGTCGTGAGTTTTGCAAGCCGCACCCTATCGAAAGCGGTGCGCAATTATTCTGTTACTGAACGAGAGTGCCTACCTGTCATATGAGCAATTCGGAAATTTTGTCCTTATGTAGAAGGTTATCACTTCCAAGTCATCACCGATCACAGTATTCTAAAATGGCTATGCAACATGCGTAACCTGTCTTATCTTCTTATACGATAACGGTACCGAATTTCGTAACAAATTGCTTGACCCATTTCTGAAAAAACATGGCACGGAATATCATACAATACCTTCGTATCACGACCAAGCGAACCCTGTAGAGCGGGTTAATCGCACATTTAAGACGATAGTGACGAAAACGAACACAAGAATTGGGATAAATTCATACCCGAACTGACCTTCGCTTACAACACGGCAACTCAAGAGTCTACGGGAGTCAGTCCTGCTTTTCTCAATATGGGACGACATCCGACTCCGCCACATAATACCAAACGACCAGAAAAGCAAGCCGCTCGAGAGGCAGCCGAACAGCTTACGCTGAGTAAGTGGGAAGAGCGGATGCGTTAACTTTTCGACCTACGGCTTATTACCTCAAAAAGAGCTCAACGTGCAACAGAACGACAATCGAAGTATTATAACGCGAGACGCCGACAAGTCGAATTCAAAATCAACGACTTGGTTTGAAGGTGTAATCGCATTTTGTTATCAGCTGTTCAAGGCATTAACGCCAAGTTAGCTCCAAAATATGCGGGACCGTTTAAAATCACTGCTCGCCTGGGTCAGAATGTCTACAGACTCGAAAGTAGCACTGGAGAGGTGTTTGAGAAGATCCATGTCGTCGAATTAAAACGCTACTTAGATGGAGAAGAATCACCCACCGATGAAGATCTTTAAGAGGAAACTACTAGCGAAAATGCGCAATCAAATGATCATGTTGTAAACGCGGATGCGCCACGTAAACGCGGTAGACCTAGGAAAACGCGCGTAGTTGTCGCTCGCCGTTCAGTTAGAGTTACACGTGCCAAGAAAGCTGTAGCCCCCCGTCGTAGGTTGACGCTCCTCCGGTAGAGGTCAGCAAAGCGAAACGCGGGCGACCGAAAGGCACAACGAAAAAGCCAACTCCGCAAATAGATGTTTCGCTGCGACGCATGCGATCTCGTGCAAAATAAAACTGAAATCGGTTCTGTAATGCCCTACACACGATCCATCATGTAATTAAAATAAGAATAAAAACAAATCAAAAAGCATTTCTCCCTACTCTTGTATATCGCTATAGCTGACAGCGCGACTTCAGCAGCGCCACGAGCCAGCCAGCGGCGGTAGCAGCAACACCGAAAGAAGAGGGAGAACGCGCACCATGTATATATGTATATAGAAGCGGCGGCGTAGCGCGCGAACATTATAAATTATTTGTATGAATGGGTTTTGTATATAGGTGTGAATATCTGTGTAATAGTGTGAATGCGATAGTATTTTCGGCGGCACGATCCCCGCTCGCTCCGAGGCCTATAAAAGGACCCGCACGGCCAGTAAGAGCTGACTAGTCGAAGCGCAACTTAAGCGCCTAGTCCCTGCTCTTCAACAACTTATGCCTTGAACAGGTAAAAGACTTACAAGGAAGGTACCCGAACCCAACCTCACCGATTTCAATAATTTTACGATATGTTGTAGTACATGTGAAAATAAGAGACACGTATTTTTTCTTATCGGCTCATAAGCGTATTTAGGGGGTGAAACAGACCCCCAAAGTTAACCCCCAAAAAGCGTTTTTTCTGAATATCTCGACTTAAAATAAATATTTTTTAACGAAACAAATTCGAGGTTATTTCTTACAACAAGAGCAAGTAATTCAAGGTGATTTTAAGAGTAAGGGTGGCATCCCCTATTTTTAGGGGTCGAAATCATATATTTTTTGGCATAATTTAATAATAAAAAAGTTTCAAAAGCCTAAAAATAATTGGAAATAATTTGAAAACATCCATAATAATAAAATAAAGTTGACGTCTTTCGGCTTTTTAAAAAATATTACTCCTGAGGGGGGTAAACAACCCCTTACACAAAATAATTATAAGTATGTACTTTAATTCATAAAATTTCGTAGGAAGTTCGTATATAAGGGTTTTCGAGGTCGCTCTTTACGAATCTGTTATCAGATTTTGAAAATTGAAAATGGCGGATCCAATATGGCTGACGAAATTAACAAAAAAAATGTTATATAATAAAACAAGTTTTTAGCGCCAAAAAATATTCGAAAAAATGTGTTAACATTTATAAGAAAACAATAAAGTCTTCCGATTCTTTAATCAATATTACACCCGAGGGGGTAAACCACCCCTAACACAAAATAATTATAAGTATATATTGAAGTACATACACGGAGTGTTAAAAATGGCTTTTTCGCCCTCTGTAAGAGACTCATATAAATTGACACTCGTCCCACACTTGTTAATAACTATTTATTGCATAAGTTATTTGAAATAAATATTAATGATAAATATCATAATAATAATAATAATAATAATAATAATCTCCGTGATAAAAGCATTTAGTTGAATTTTTCCAATGCATATTTGGAATGCATATCGTTTTACAGATCTTATAATTACAGCCATTTCTTATTATAAGTATACAACATTTATTCTAATTTTCCATGGTTATGTACGTTTTATGGTATAAAATGTTTACAATAATGATAATTTTCGAAATAGTGTTTAAAACATAATGATTTTTTACACCAAGCACAACGTATAATAGCAACATTGGTGCATCCTTCTATATCACAGTGTGAATTGCAAGAATCTCCAAAACTATAATTAACAGGATTGTCAAATTCTTCTGGTTTTTCATCGATATAACCACTTCTAAACCAGGAATATTTAAAAAGATTAATATACCTTGGTGAGGAAAGTTGATTATGCACTAGAGATTGTAATTTAATAATGTTATTTCTTTGATGTAATTTTAAATCATAATCCATTAAAATTACATTATCCGAAAATTGTCGAACAAAATTCTTCCAGATACGGAATCCATATACATCAAGTGGTTGGATATTCCCTGTTGTTCCTGTCGGTATTTTTTTTACATTAATAATTTTTTTGTCTGGCATCGTTTCTTCTATAACTTTATCACAGTGGCCACTCCAGGAGTCAAGTAATAGTATAGTGTTGGTACCTACATTCGGGAAAAATATTTTTTCCATCCAAATTTTAAAGAGGTCTGCAACAAAAACATTAATATTTGCTACCTTTTCTACAGTATTAAATGAAATTTAATAAAAAGATATGTACTCGATGTTAGCTTCCCAGATTTTTATGCTTCTACATAAACATTTTCGGCCTTCAATAAATTGCTTTCAACAATAGGTCCAAAATGACCACTGGATTCTTTTAAAACTAGAAAAAGTGGTGACATCAGTTTCCCTTCAGCTGATATAAGTGGTTGAATCGTATAACTATGTGTTGTTGACGAAACTGACTGCACTAGGCATTGCACTTGTTTTTCCCCTCGATTGCGAGGGTTCTTCCAGAATGCATTTCTAGTTGAAATCCACTCTGGTCGGAATTATATACATTTTGAATTCCAACTTCTAATGCACATAACCAAACATCGGCGACAAACGCATCTGCTTTTTTTTCTAGTTCCGAATTGTTTTCTTCGTAAGGAACTTATTTATTTTTCGAGAAACTATTCTATGGGCAGTTTTAAATTTTGATAACCAATTTCTAGAAGCTTTGAATCTAAAATCTTCAGAACCTCTTTGTTTTTGAGCTTGTAATGCCCATCGACGTATATCGCGATCATGAATAATAAAACCAGCAGTGAGT
Source organism: Nasonia oneida (assembly GCA_037356405.1). Classification (NCBI taxonomy): domain Eukaryota; kingdom Metazoa; phylum Arthropoda; class Insecta; order Hymenoptera; family Pteromalidae; genus Nasonia; species Nasonia oneida. Next base: position 18,284 of record JAZHPH010000638.1, on the reverse strand, counting down.
GCAGCTTTAAAATTATCTAATGTATATTGACAAATTTGAGCGATTTTTTCTCTGTAAGTGCCACCTTTATTGATTGTACGTACCCAACGCTTCAGCTGACTAACGGATCTAACTTTCTTAAATCTTTTCTGTACAGTTTCAAGTTTCATGTGTGACTTTGTTTTAGGGCTTTTCCAAAATTCTACAGCCCTTTTCTTATATTCAAAATCGACTTCATTATTTTTTTCTGTACATTCATTTGTTGGTGCTTCCGAAAAATCAGGAATATGATGTAGTACTTGATCCTCAACTACTTTGACCTTCACTTTGCCCCTTGTTATATAATATAAAAAAACTCGAATGTTTATTATTTCTAAAATTTCGGTAGAGGATTTTAAAACTTTTTTTGAAAATGGCATAGGTTGTGAGGCCCAAAGACGGCCAAAACTGAAATGGTATATACAGGGTGACCCATTTTAACTTTCACAGTTAAATTGTACAAAAAATTGCAATCCAATCATAAAATGTTTTAAATGAATGTTAGGTAGAGTATCCCCCTATAGCATTCGATATTTTGGCAACATTTTCTATTTTTCAAATAGTCGTCTTTTATATTTTCAGCGTATTTTGAGCCTAAAGCAAGCCTTAATACGAATAATACGAACAAGTATACAAATAAACTGGCAAATTAAAAAAATGTTTACATCTCATATGTATACTTGCCACTACGCACTTTACTGACACTATGTAACGGATTATGCCCGTTTAAGTAATAAAAAAAAAATTAATAAATAAAAAAGTACTAAAATTTTCTTTCCTCGAAAACGTATTTTTTATTAAATAATTCAAAAGCAATACAAAATATTAAAACATTTTACTTGAAGAAAATAGATGCGCAATAAAATTCTCTATCCCACTGCACTATGTCAATTTAATTTTGATCAAGTTAAAAAAGCTTCTGTTTGAAAAAACTTAATGCATATAAAATAAGTTTGTTCATTATAAAAAATATTCATTAATGTTTTTTATCTCGAGTACAATAAAAATAATTATCAAAATAAATGATATAAAGTTTGATAAAATACTTACTTTCTTTATAAAAAAAATGAAAAGTCGTAAAGTATTTACACATGAATCCTTTAATCTTCATGTGAGCCGTTTTATAATATTAAAACAATTGCATACTACAAAATATAATCGTGATCTTTAAAAAAGACTATTCGGCAAATACTTACTGACTGAACGAAATCGAATGCAACAAAATTTAATTCAAGTCGATTTATAATAAGATAAAAGCTGTACATAAGTGCGTCATTGTGATTCATTGTTTTCCAAATACGATGTCTGATACGTATAAGAATACATATATATATATATATATATATATATATATATATATATATATACATACCTATGCACACCTACACAGACTATAATTAACAATATATATAAAATTTGAATAATATTCTCTATTCGGGAATTTTAAAAGATATGCTTCAATTTTATATAATTTAATTTTATATGTATATATATATGGGCCATTCCTATAAATTTCGTCAAATAAGCGTCGGTGGCGGGGGGCTCGACAAATCGGCCCGCCGAATTTTTGTGTGAAAGTACATTAGAAAAAACGGCTATTCCTAAATTTTCAGCCCAGTAGGTTCCTCCTAGCTCCCGTAACAAATGATTGAATTTTCAAAAATCGTATTTAATATATATTAAATAAAATTAATTAATTTAATAACATATAGTAAATGACATATATTAAATACGCAACAGAGGAAATACGAAATTTAATGGATTAAAATACATACTTATAATTATTTTGTATTGGGGGTGGTTTACCCCCTTAGGGGTAATATTTATTAAAGAATCGGAATACTTTATTGTTTTATTAAAGCCGTTTATTATTAAAGCCCTTTATTGTTTTATAATAAGCCGAAAGACGTCAACTTTATTTTATTATTATGGATGTTTTCAAATTGTTTCCAATTTTTTTTAGGCTTTTGAAACTTTTTTATTATTAAATTATGCCAAAAAATATATGATTTCGATCCCTAAAAATAGGGGATGCCACCCTTACTCTTAAAATCACCTTGAATTACTTGCTCTTGTTGTAAGAAATAACCTAGAATTTGTTTCGTTAAAAAATATTTATTTTAAGTCGAGATATTCAGAAAAAACGCTTTTTGGGGGTTAACTTTGGGGGTCGTTTTCACCCCCTAAATACGCTTATGAGCCGATAAGAAAAAATACGTGTCTCTTATTTTCACATGTACTACATATCGTAAAATCATTGAAATCGGTGAGGTCGGGTTCGGGTACCTTCCTTGTTAGAATATTTTCGAAAGAACTTAGACTTAGAAAAATTTTAATTCTTGTCAAAATAATTTAGAAAAATTTCGTTACCTAATTTAAACTTGTAAAATTTCGAATTCGATCAGATAACGCAAATTTAAGCGTATCTGCATAAAATCTCTTTTTGTAACAATACGATTCGAATCAGATTACGCAACTTAAACACGTATCTGTTTATTTTTGTTTATAAAAATAAAAGCGGATTTACCCATTTAATTTTTATAATACTTAGAATATATGCAAGATATACGCAATATTCTATTATTTATTTATTTGAATATATTGTTATGACCGGGTACGGGTTAATGTAAAATAGCAACACGTTAATTATAAAAGTGTAACTCAAACTCGAACTCTCTTTATTCAATCGTACACAACTCAGCTCATCAGCTGTCACGATCAGACTGACTGTAATCAATAACATCTGCGACGTCGTTTATCTCGTTGCTAAGGGTCGCTATGCGCGATTCTTGACGTTCGAATCGTGCAACGTTCAGGCTCGGCCACAACAATATTTATTTTTTTTATAAAGAACAAAAATCTCTTTATTGCGATAAACCTCCACTACCTGGTATCCCGGACCTGAACTATCATAATTGAGAATTATAATAAAAATTTAAAATCTTTCTATTTAATCTGTTGTCAGAATCACGACGCAGATTAGTAAATGTTCGCGACTTTTCAGATAGTAAAATCAATAGATTTTGTATTCTTACATAAATTTAATTACTACAGAGGACCGAGATAAGTCGTGACCGTTTCAGTTCGTGTTCCTTTTCTTCTTCTTGTTTTCCTTTTTACCATTTCTCTTTTAATATCACGGATGAGGTAGGCGTAATACTAATCTTCGATTTTCCTCCCCCGGGTTTCCCCAACTAGAGTTCTACGGAGATGGCGGAACGCGACAAAAAGTTGGAAATCTGGACGGCCTGGATACAGGGAGAGACAACAGACAGAGTCGTTCACTGCGCCAAGCCGTGATATCGTCGAGGCGAAAGCAGCTGAGTTGCCGCCGCCCACAACATCTGGCGCCGAACCAGAGTTTCCGCAAGAAAGCGACGCACGCTAAGACAGTGGTCGCCCTTAAAACCAGCAGCCGAAGAGTGGGCTAGGGTCGTGGCGCACCTCGAACAACCCAGAGCTCTGAAGCGGGAGTACCTCAAGGCCGAGAACGAGGCGTTCGGCGACCTCGACCGGTTCCTCGAGACCTACAACGAGGAGGGAAGAATTATCCCCAACTCGTCGAGGCCGAGAGAGAGAGCTGAAGAAAGTCGTCGAGGCCGAGAGAGAGAGAGAGAGAGAGAGAGAGAGAGAGAGAGAGAGAGAGAGAGCTGAAGAAAGTCGTCGAAGCCACCAAACAGTGTCGCGCAGAGGCCAAGCAGGCCAAGCTTGTCGTCGCCCAGGCACGGGCGGGGGCAAAGCTTCGGGAGCAGCGAGAGCGCCAAGACCGCGAGACAACCGATCTGCTGGAGCAGATGCGGCTCGTCAAGATCCGGGCAGTGAAGTTAGAGGGGACGAGGATGCCCCGTTGTTACGTGTGCGGTCTCGCTATTGTGATACGAAGCTGGGAGTGCTCTCGCCGGGATGAACACACGCCATCCACACCAAAATGATAAGCAATTTCGCCCTGTAGGCGATGACGGCGTCTCGCCAAAACGAAAACTTATCTGGAAGATAAAATATTTATAAAGAGATCTGGAGAGTTTTTTATTATTGCTCCCTACCCCATTTCAATTCTAGGAGATAAAACTATACATATTTTCTTTCTCTTTTGACTGGTGCTCAACACATCGGTTAAAGAACGAAGTATTTTTTTTTTCAGTTTTCATTACTTCAATTTTTTCTTTATTTACACGTTTTATTTTGTTTTCTTTTATTACTCATAAAAATTGCATGCTGGTGAGAGATGTTTTGGAAAGCTGATACGCCTTTCGGTTACTCAGCGTCTGGAAGGGGGGGGGGGGTATGACGAGGAACGTTGTTAACTCGTCATAACCTCTCCAGCATACAATAATTATATCATATTACTGTATAATAGTTGCATGTTACAGGTGAGCAGCGGCAGAGCAACGAGAGGGAGTGAGTGGGGAGAGAGAGAGAGAGAGCTTCACGCGCGAGACTTAGTACGCGCGCGACAGCTGCGTTCGGGCTAGCTTACTGTACAGCTGGATCGCGTGTATTGTTCCTTTGACCCTCGAGATGCGCTCAATTGAAATGTGTGTGTGACCTTTTCCGAGACTACGGCTACTCCGAGGTTCTTCGTGCGTCATCGCCTTGAACCTGTTTATCTTGCGACTACGCTACCTTGCCTGCGAAGGAGACGTCCTGGGGCTTGAGCCGGTTTCCGAGAGCGACTGGAATCGACAATCCGCGTCACGATACACGTGCATGAAAGTTGCAGCTAGTTGTTACTCGACCTTGGCCAGTTTACTACGAACCTCAACACCTCACGAGGAAACTAGACCTTGTCTCAATTATCACGAGATTATTGTCCCGACGGCAGTTGCACTGCACGCATCTAACGTCTGCGCGACTGCTGTTGAAAACTCCACCCCGTTATACACAAGAATCAATTTTATTCGTGGATTAACTATAAATAGCCACTTTATTTCCTGATAATTGAAACTAAAGTAGATTTTTATTCCTTTATATATTTTTTCCCGCACGTACGAGAATAAATTACTTGCTTCGTTTGATCCATCCACGGAAATAATCTTCGACTTTAGTTCTCTGTTGCATAATGCACTATTACTCCACTGCAAAACTCTGCACAAGCATTCAAGTTATTGTTATACGATTGTTTCAATGCTTAAAAACTTGTATAGAGTTTTGCAGTGGACTAACATTACATTGTGCGACAAGGGAAAGAAAATAAGCGATTTCAAGCAAGGCTGAGGTGTTCAGCACGAGACGGAGTCGAGGGCGCACCGAGACGTAGACGAGTGCTAAAAACACCTCACCCGAGTCTGAAATAGCTTTTTTACAATTTAGGCATGGAATGAACCTCTTTTCACGCCAGAAAGTAGCGTAGAAAATAAAAAAAGAAGTCAAGCGTGTGTGAAAAAAGTGTTTTCAGCACTCGTCTACGTCTTGTGCTGATCACCAAACCCTCGCTTGAAATAGCCTATTTTCTCCCCTTGGTGCACAATGTACTATTATCCCCATGTCCCACACCGGATTTTTCTAAACAAGGGCATGAAAGGATTCTCTTTTATGCATGAAAGTAGCGTTAGTAATTGTACATTTCGAGTCGTGCACAATGTAGTTGAATAGTACATTGTGCAACAAGGGGAGAAAATAAGCTATGTCAAGCGTGTTTGACATAGCTTTTATTCCCGTGTTACACACTGTGTTATTTTCAACAAGGGCATGAAAGGGACTTCTTTTATGCGTGAAAGTTGGGTAAAGTCAAGTCGTGCACAAAAAATTTGAGCAATTTAAAAAAATTAAAAAATTTGAGAAAATTTGAGAAAATTTGAGATATTTGAGAAACGGGTATTAACGGACGGAAGAAAAATAATTTCTCCCCGCTTGAGCTCAAACTTTCTCTAACACGCTTGGGATGGACGTTTTTCTACGCTACTTTTATGCATGAAAAAAGGCCTATTTGCCAGGTTCAAATATTCGCGTCCCTGTACATATCGATTCTCAATCAGCTGAATCGCTTCAGCCGGGAGAATTTTTTTTCTCCCTGCTCCAACTCGAATTTTTCTAACTACGCTCGAAATGCACGATTTTCTACGCTACTTTCGGGCATGAAAAATTGTCCATTTTATACCTGATTTGGAAAAAATTAATTCTTATGTAAAAAAAATCTGTGTATAATTTTTCCGTGTGGGAAAATCCCGACGGCACAGTGTATAAAAACTTATACGTACCATTGGGGCGCTACCGCGACCCTTGATAAGTTTGTGGAGGGTATTTTCGTGTATAGTATGTTTGGCGTCATGATTACCATATAATTACCATATGATTCTGATATAAATATTTCCAGTCAGAATAGACTGAGTTACTAGTTAGTTAGTTTGGATAATCCAAGTGAGTTTTGGGTTATTCGGTTAGAGAGATCATGGAACATTGCAATTGGATTGCGACAAAATTAATTAAGCAGTACATTTCAGTTGTTATTTATATCAGGTAATAAATGCATGTTAATTTTTTTTAGGCAAAATAAATAAGGCAATTTTATAAACATTTCAAGGAAGTCCAGAATTTAAATTACTGATATAAAATGTCATCAAATATGCAATTTGCAAATCCACCTCCAATTATTAGTCTTCCAAATATGTCCGTTCCACCACCGACTGCTCCAAATTTATCAGCTCCACCTCCAGTATTAAGAATGATAAATACAAATTCAACATATCAACCTCGATACATGAATCATAGAGAGTCGAACAGAGTTTTTTTTAAACCTTTTCGACCTTATCACGCTCCTAAACTTATTTCTGGAGGGCAAGAATCTTTACAAGATGAATTTGATGGTAAAAGACTTCGTAAGTCGGTAATGCGGAAAACTGTAGATTACAATTCAGCTATCATCAAAACGATAGAGGTAACGTTGGTGAATAATCATTTAGGAATATTATATTGTGCAACTATGGGAGGGGGAGGGGGAGAGAGCAAATTGACTATGGTGCTCTAGACTAATCACTCCTGTTCGAATCATCATCCTCACTAAAAACAGCCATCTCCCCCTTGTTGCACACTTTTTTTGACAGGGACAAGGAAAATAGGCTCGTTATTGGGTATGAAACAGGAATAATATTTTTAAAAGTTTAATATTTATACAATTTTTTAAATGTAACATTCTTAAAAGATTTTTCATTTTTAGCATTTTAAAAATATTTCTTAATGTTTATTATTTTGAAAAATTTCAAACATTAAACAGTTTTTAAAAAATTTAAAAAACTTTTGAACAGCGACGGAAATAATAGTTTTTGGAACACATGCACAATTTCCGCGGTTTTCAGACCTGAAACGCTTTATGGAAAATTTGTAAAAATGCTCAAAACGTACTTACACGCACGCACGCACACAAATAAGATTACTTTTTTGAGACGGCACCTGCAAGTGTTTTTATGTGGCGTAGGCAGAGCAAGCTCTGCACAAGTGACCCTCCGACACAGGATCCCCACAGGTACTATCGTTGAACCATACTTCCGTGGGGCATGTTAACTAGCCTTTTTTAGATTCTCGTTTGAAGAATCAAACTCGTCTTCTTCATTCTGCATCGTGCAGCACCCTGCATCGGGGATCACCCTAGTCTGAATGTAACACTCTAGTTCTATTCGTTCCATTTCGTATCGCGAACAGTCACAGAAAACATGCTCCACATCTTCGTTTGCCTCCAAACATACTGGGCAATTTTGATTGTCTTCTATCTTGAAGCGGTGTCGGTAGGCTCGAAAGCGCCCATCTCCGCTCAAAAACTGCGTAAGGTAGTAATTCACTTCCCCGTGTCGTCTATTGGTCCAGCTAACAATACATGGTATGAGGCGGTGCGTTCATCGCCCCTTTCCACTAGAGTCTTATCGTCTTTGCCACTTAGCTAGGGTCTGTTGCTTTGCGGATTTTTAAACTTCCTTTTGAGTATTGTCACCAAGTCGGTTTTCTTTATATATATATATATATATATATATATATATTCTTTCGTTCTGTTGCTAGAAGGTCAATAGGCGGCATACTTGAAATAACGCACACTGAATCTTCTGATACTGTGCGGTAGGCAGAAGCGACCCGCAATGCACTTCTCCTATAAACTGTTGACAGCTTTCGTGCGTAGAACTTCACCAACATAGCGTCCGCCCATATTGGGGCACCGTATAACATAATTGATTCAGTTACACTGGCTAGAAGTAACCTTCGACCCTGCGTTGGTTCACCCACATTTGGCATTAGTCGCGATAGTGCAGTACCGACTTTTACTGCATTATTGCTCACCCTCTTAAAATGCTGCTTAAACGTTAGTCTGGCGTCCGTGGTGTTTCCCAGGTACTTAATGGTCAGCTGAGAGTCTATTTCGTGTCCGTCCACTGTCAGTGTTATTATCTCCATTTTCTTTCTAGTAAATATAAGGATAACCTCCGTATTATGGCTAGCAAGCTCAAGTCCAGTCTGCTTCAGCCAATTGTGGATTATACCTACTGCCTCGTTATCGGTTTCCGTAACCTCTTCCTTTTGCTTTGCTACTACTACTGCAATGTCATCTGGAAATTCTACAATCGTTGCCCCTTCGGGTAGCTCTAGCCCAAGTACTCCATCGTACATGATGTTCCACAATAATGGGTCAAGCACTGACCCTTAGGGACCCCTCTGGTTACTTGATAGATTTTCGTGCCGCTCTTGTGTCATACAAAAGTGTTTCGTCTTTTAGGTAGTCAGACATAATCCTTCTTATATATGCGGGTACCTCTTTTTTCCGTAGTGCCTCGTGAATCTTGCTTCAACTGGCTGAGTTAAATGCATTTTTAACATTTAGTGTAATAATAGCACAATACTTTTTGGCTCCTCCTATTCATCTTTTCCCTTCTATTGCAGTTCTAGCGGTGTCGACTACTAGCTTACGGCGTCAAAAGTGGAGCGTTTTTTCCTGAAGCCGTATTGATATTCCGCTAGTCTACCTGGTTTTTTAATGACTTGGTCCATTCTAACGCCGATTATGCGCACTAAAATCTTGCCCGAGGTATCCAGCATGCAGAATTATCTGTGTGAGGCAGCTGCTCCAGGTGGCGTATCTCCTTTTGGTAGTAGCACCAGGCGTTGCTTCTTCCAGTTCTTAGGAAACGTCCCTTCTTCGAGACATGAATTGTACAGGTCCACAAAGACATCGGGGCGTGCCTGTATAGCTTCTTTCAATGTAATATTGGGCATGTTATCCAGGCCTGGAGCCTTATTGTTCCCAATTCTTTTGCACGCAGCCAATAATTCCTCTGTGGTGATTGTTGGAATGATTTCGTCATTTGCCTTCGCTTCAGGAGTAGCTGTTACTTGTAGTTGAAGGGGAAACGTGGTCACAATACGATCCAGCAATTCCAGGCTTTTAGGAGGGGGAATATAACCTCCCTTCATCTTCTTCATTATTACTTGGTACTGTAACTCTTTAAGGAACCGTCGTTTATTTTCTCGGATTTTTTTCTCGAGTATCCGTTTAGCATCCTCCATTTCTTTGTTAAGGGCGTCTACTATTTCTCTACCTCAACCAGTCTTGTAGTGTTTCTTCCGAGCCCGCTGTTCCCGTCTTCTGGTTCGATGACACTCACTGCAGGCAGCGTCAATTTCATTTTCCCATCAGTATACTGGCGGTCGTCTATATTTCATTTTTTGGAAAAGATTAAATTGTGCGTTTTATTCTTTGCAAAAGAATAAACTGTGACATTTATTCTTTTAAAATGGCGGAGTAAAAATGTATTCTTTATGAAAGATTAAACTGTGAGATTCATTCTTTACAAAAGATTAAACTGCAAGGTTTATTCTTTAAAAAGATTAAACTTTACGTTTTATTCTTTACAAAAGAATAAACTGTACCTTTTATTCTTTTTGTCCTAGTCAAAAGTATAAAAGTATTGATTTATACTTTTCCAAAGAAGATATCGAAACATTTATTCTTTCTAGCGCCTGTTTTTGTTCTTTAGACTTTAAAGTGTACTATTCTAGTATACCTACACACACACGCGCGCATACAGAGGTATATGTATCATATAAAGAACTAAATAATTTCAGGTGTCGTGTCAAAAAAGTCACCTCACTTCAGCTTATAAGCACAAAAAACGTGGAAATCAATTGATGCGTTATAAAAACTATGGTGTGCACCAAGAACTAAGCGCGCTTTTTGACCTCGTGTGGATATTGCACTACTCTTCTGCTGCTCGTAAACACCCTACTACTACTTACCTTGCTACTCGCCTCGACTCGTACTGCAATCTCCACACGGTCTTAAAAAGCCTTCTTTACGCCCTTTATAAACAATATACTATTTCTTTCCGCAATGAAAGAAACTCGATTTTTTATTCAATTTTCATGCACAAAAAAGAGCCTTTTTCTTGCACCTGTGAAAGAAATATTTTCAATGTTTTTTATTTCTATTTCTAATTACAGAATCGCGTCTGGCAACGAGATTGTAGGGACCGACGGGCACTTCAACCTGATGTCATCTACTATCCTGATCTTTTACCACCTCCTAGTTATATAGATAATCCAATGAATTCTGTTACAACAAGATTTGTAAAAACTGCTACAAATAAAATGCGATGTCCTATTTTTTGCATGGCATGGACACCTGAGGGAAGGCGACTTGTTACTGGTGCATCTAGTGGTGAATTTACTTTATGGAATGGACTTACATTCAATTTTGAAACAATTTTACAGGTATAAAAGTATAAAAAAAGTTTATTAAAATAATCAAATTGTATTAGTACATATTTATTTATTCTATAATAATTTTTAAATTAAAAGGTTGTCAGAGCTACTTTGATAATTTCAAATGTTTTATCTTATGTGACTTCTAACATTTTTTATATCATAATCTAATTCAGTTATAGCATTGAATTACATAATCTTTGTCTGCAAAGTCTTACAATTGTGAAATCACGCATTGTAACGGGGCTCGTTTTAGTCGGGAAAACTTGGTAAAACACAACCGGATTGCAACTCTTCGGTGGTACGGAAAATTCTCTCTACGCCTATGATCTGCCCGCGCTGCAACGCAGCAGATCATAGGCGTCGGTATTTCGGTTAAGCGAGCAAATATAATTTTTACCACATGGTGTACATATATTTTATCTAGGTGAAACCTATTATTCGTATAATTATTAACAAAAGTGAACCGAAACGCAGAAATTTAAACCGTATTCGTCACTTTTTGTTAAGTTATACAAAAATAAAGGTGCTCAAGTGCTCCACCTAGAGCTCGTCATCGGCCACATTATACACCTAGATACCGTACTATATTATTTGTTACGCTTAGACACGTAATACTACGAAGCACACCACCTAGACCTCGTCATCGGCCGATTTGTATACCTCTACGCCGCGGCCGTCTTCGGATACTTTTTACATCTAGACACTAAAAACTATGAAGCGTACCACCTGGACCTCGTAATCGGCCATCCCGTACACCTAGATGCCGTCCATAAATATTTTTTACACCTAGACACTAAAATTTACGGAGCGCATCACCTAGATCTCTGCATCGGCCAGCCTGTACAGCTAGACGCCATCCGCGAGTATTTTTTTACACCTAGACACCAACAACTACTAAGCGCACTACCTAAACCTCGTCGTGTGCAGCATTTTTTTTTCAAAACATGCTTTTTTATTATAAAAAAGCTGCTTTCTTGCTGATATATCGATTAAAAATCATAGTTAAGCATACAAATATGATTATACGCCAAAAAAATTTAGATACAATAATGTGAATTTTCTCCCTGCTTGACATATGCTTCCTTCCTAAGGAAGCCTTATAATAGTAATTTTTAGAGTTTATGTAAAAACATGTTGGAAGTGTATTTCGATGCATTTTTAGTCGGAAAATGGTCTTTTTGGAAAATGTCCTTACGGATGTGTAAGGTGTTCGTTCGTATACGCCTGTATCTCAGCTTCTACTTAGTGGATTTTTACCCACCAAGACTCATTTTCTTTATTTTTTACTAGTACGTAGTAGAAAAAAGTCCGTTTTTACATTTTGTGTACGCGTTTTGCTTCCTCCTAGAGGAAGCTTTGTAATAGTAAAATTATTTTGAGTTTCGTCAAAACTTCTAGAAAATACTTTTTGGTGTGTTAGAAGTTCAAATCAAGTGTGTGTGTATATATACCGTAATATTTCTGGAACTACTTTGTCAATATCAATAAAATTTGACATGCATGTACATTTTTGGATTCTGAATTTGGGAAAAACAGTTATTTTTTATTTTCTCAACTATTTTTTTATGTCCATTTTTTAATTTTTGAAAAACACTATTTTGCGTTTTTTTCATTCATCCCATTGTTACAAACAATTCAGCTATAATGCATTTCAAAGAGAATAAAATTACCTACTTGTCATAGTTTGGTCCACGGGATCAACCGCTTTGTTCGGCAGATAAAATGAGAAAGGTGATTTTTTTTTAAAAATTCATATCTCTGAAACTAAACATCATAACTTCAGGGAAAAAATTATGTCCATGGGTCACGTGTCAATCTATATCCCATCAAAATTTCAACTATACTGCCAAGTCTAAATGAATCTATTTATTGCAACCAACATTATATAACAGTAGTTATAAATACTAGTTTCAATACATGTATATTCGAATAAGGTTTTACTATTTAAAAATTGTATTATTTAATTATAATAATAAACTTAATATAATAAGCGTATCTTAGAACTCTATGTAAATTTTATAGGGTGTGTGTGTGCGCGCGTGTGTGTATATATATATATCTTTTTTCGCAATTTAACATTTGTAATACATTTCTGAGCATCTAAAAATATCCCGAAACTTGCGGAAGTAAAAATCCATCACATATATGTCTAGAAAATGCTTAAAATCAAAGTCATATTTCTTAGCAGAGTCACTAAGGAGCTACGTGTAAAGCTGAAAGTGCAGTGCGCGACATTTTAATATATTTTTGATGATTGTTAATCTCTTAATAAAAAAAATAGCCTTGGCCTAATATGAAGTATTAACTGTTATAGATTATTATGGTCAAGTGGAAATGTACCCAAGAATATAATATATATAGAAAGGCAAACTGCTCTTCTGTTGTCCTCACAAGCTTGGTTCTTGACATCAACTTTCTTGCATGAGTTGATAGCTGCTAATTAACCACACTCAATGCACACTACTTCAATCTTGAATTCGTATCCTTGAGGCCTGGAGTCGCCAAGTTAGACTTTGGCATGGCATTGGCGACAAAACAAAAGTTCCTTGAGCTCAGGAAATAGAATGTTGATATTAATTAATCTATTCCTGACCTCAGAGGTTCCTTGCACTGTTGGAGTTTGAATTTTTTTCGATGAAGTTGAAAGTTTTTACTTGTTGCTTGGTTGATCCTTGAGTACTATTCCCTATTGAAAAAAGTACATATTTTTTGCATGTATATTTAGTACGTACTAAAAAATGTAATTTGCCTGGTAATACGTATTAAACAAATATCTACTGATTTGGGACTGACTATTTAAAATATATTAAATATAAATATACTAGTACCATATAAGGATAATAACACCATTTATGGCCACATCAAATACTTATATTTATATTTAATATATTTAAAATAGTCAGTCCCAAATCAGTACATATTTTTAATACGTATTACCAGGCAAATTACATGTTTTTAGTACGTACTAAAGATACATACAAAAAATATGTATTTATTCTTAACAAGGTTAATATAACCGTACTATTAATCTAACCGTGTACTCAGATCTCGACGATAAGCATATATGCACCATCACCTCACATAATAATGCATAACTAATAAAGGTTTAGATAACATTATATCTTGTTTCTTAAGTAAATTTTCTCTGGCCAAATATAAGAATAAAAATCATATAATTAATAATGGTATTGTAGGAGCTTTAAAAATTATTAGGTTATTTTTGAAAGTATATATAATTTATTTACTCTGTTCTGTGACATAAATATGTATCTTAGTAATGCAAGAGATCAAAGTTTTATGATTTCTTTGCTAATTATCCAGTGCAAGCAATGAATTGTCAATTATATATTATCGGAACACTGCATTTTAATAAGTTATTAAAAAGATGCATATTTCTAGTAAGGTATACCCATGCAATATCAACTTTTTATTGCAAAAATGTCTTTCTTTTTATGCAAACTAACTCTATAAATCTGTTGGTGGTGAGCGTTGCACATAAACATATTGTTAGGCATATAGTGGTATTTAAATGATATTTTAGCATTATAGACTGCTAAATTGATTTTTAGCATAGAGGCTTATGCTTGTGATATTACGGCACTCGTACAAGTATTTGGGACTAAAAAAAGGAATCTCCAGGAATTTTTTGGTCAGGATCCGGATGATCGAACCCTCTCAAATCCTGATTTTAAGGTTTAAATGGCTTATAGGGTACGTATAACATATATATATATATATATATATATATATATATATATATATATCGGCTGCACGAGTTGGATAGAGCATACGATAGAAATGCAGTCGACAATATCGATAAAAAAAAATACTTCCCGGTCTCGAGGAAATTAAAGGAAGAAATGTACGAGCAAGTGAGAACTATGCTCGCAGCAGAAATAAAAGAACCATCGAATAGTGCATTCTCGAGCCCAGTGGTGATGGTGTGGAAGGCAAACGGGAAATATCGATTCTGTGTCGATTTCAGAAATATCAACGCAGTCACGCGCTGCGACGCGTACCCGTTGCCGCAGATAAACGCTATACTACGAAAATTACAGCAGGCGCACTATATATCCACAATAGACCTCAGTAGCGCGTATCACCAAATACCGCTGAGTGAGGAGAAGAAACAATATACGGCATTTACGGTGCCCGGGTTGGGACTGTTTCAGTTCACGCGGCTTCCGTTCGGATTATCCAAGGCCGGAGCCACGTTTCAGCCCCTTATGGGTAAAATCATTACGCTCAAACTGCAGCCACACGCGTTCGCGTATTTAGATGACGCAATAAATACTACGGAAACGTTCGAGGAGCACATGAGCGTACTTGAGCGTGTGCTGAAACGAATAAAAGACGCAGGGTTAACAGTGAACCGCGAGAAGAGCATTTTCTGCAGAAATTAATTCAGATATCTCGGCGTGCTGGTGAACAGAAACGGCTTCAGGCCGGATCCCGAGAAGATTGCACCGATAATCGACTACCCGATACCGAAAAATTTAAAATATCTGCGACGCTTCCACGGTATGGCGTCATGGTTTCCACAATTTTTAGAGAACTATGCAACGTTAGTAGACCGCTAACGCGACTGATGCGAAAAGTTCAGCCGTATATATGGGGTGAAGAAGAGCAGAGATCATTTGACGCGATCAAAGCTCTGATCGCCTATGCACCGGTACTTTACAACCCAGTTCTTAAACAAAAGTTTGTGATCCAGACAGACGCGAGCGACACGGGAATCAGGGTAGTGTTGACACAAGAAGTCGACGGAAAGAAGCGAGTGCTTGAATTCGCCAGCCGAGTACTCACGCCTGCAGAGCGTAATTATACCGTAAGCTAGAGAGAATGCGTAGCGGTGATATTCGCGGTGAGAAAATTCCGCCAATACATAGAGGATTATCACTTTAATGTGATAATGGACCACAGCAGCCTCCGCAGGCTCTGTAATTTAAAAAACCCTACCAGGAGACTTGCGCGCTGGGCGTTAGAGTTGCAGGGTCGCAGATACACGATCGAACATCGAAAGGGCGCATACTATCATGTGCCAGATGCCTTGTCTCGGATGTACGAAGAGACAGAGCCTCAGATAGCGGCGATAAGCCAGGATCCACCGTCGCAAGACCAATGGTATATGTTGGAATCCGTGGGTAAAATGAGAACACTGAGGTTAATGTTAAATGAATAATAGTAATTTATTTATATATGGCAATAGCCATAGTCGGCAGTACGTCCGCTTCGCTCGGAGTCTTACAGGCAAGAGAGAGTATAGTAGAGGGTCGCATAGTCTGACTCCAGGAAGCTGAGTATAGTATGCGCTTAGAGTATATACGCGAGGCATGCGCACTATGCTCGCGTTCAATCGAGCTTGTCTCGTTGCACCAAATCGTCGACAACCAGAAGATGGCGCGACGAGTACCGTTTTAAGTATTACGACTGTATAAATTTACATATTACAACAGTACAACACAAAACTTCAAGAAGTCAGCGAAAATCCTACAAAGTTTCCGGTTCGGAATATTGTGGGGGAGCAAGTGTACAAGTACAAAGTGGATCTTGACATAGCAGACGCGCTCGAAGAAGACGAAGAGGCATAGAAGCTAGTAGTGCCCGAAAAACAACGGGAAAAAGTGTTAAAGAATGCCATGATCAACCGACGGCAGGGCACTTCGGCCACGAAAAAACTTATAAAAGAGTGGCAGAACTATATTACTGGCCACGCATGTACAGAGACGTATCGATATACGTGCAACGCTGCCAGCTGTGCCAGCGGAGCAAGGTCGAACAGAGGCCACATCCCGGCTTGATGGGGAAGGGGGTAGTTCAGATGCCGTGGCAGATGGTGGCAGGGGACATCATGGGTCCCATGCCGAAGACAGCGCACGGGCACGAATACGCTCTGATTTTTCAAGTTCTTTTCACTCGATGGATCGTCATAATCATAGCATTTTCTTTTTTGTCCTCTTTTGTCCCAAACAGCTAGCATCAGACAAGCGACGCTCGAAGACAGCGACTCCTGACCGCCACCGATACCTGGACGAGCTGGCTTGAGCCGCAATATCTGCGAGAGTACGCCGACGCTGTGCGTCTGGGAGGTGCTAGCGAAAACGACGCGATGAACGAGACCGTCATCGAGATGGCTGGCGCGCAGGAGACGTGGGGCGAAGAAGAGCCTCGCAGATGCAGCAAAGACGCCGTCCTCGGATAAAGACATGCGGGGTCAAGAGAGCCTCACGCGCTCTTTAATCACGCAGTCGTCGGATGAAGGCGCGTGGGGTGGAGAGAGCCTCACGCGATCCGTTACAACACCATCATCGGACGAAGACATGCGGGACGGACAAAAAAGCCCCTCGCCTTCCAGCGTGACAACCGCTTCGTCGGCCGACCTCGATTGGGAGACTCTCGAGGAAGAACTATAAGAGCTCCAGTGGAATATCCAGGGCATGGAGAGTTGGGAGGTGGCAGCATTCCGTCGGTTCGACGAATTTTGCCGTCGGGCTGGCGATAGCGCGCCTCCTAAGACCTCAATTTGGGCTGCGCGTATCCGCGATATGTGTGGTGCCAGCCTTTTGAGGATTTTTTTCGGCACGTAAATAGCATTTTGAGGATTATGTGGTCTTTTGAGGATGCATCCTCAAAATACTTTTTAATTGAACCTGCCTTTTGAGGATTAAATCCTCAAAAGACCTACTCATGTAAAGCGTCATTTTGAGGATTCGATAAAATCCTCAAAATAAGCAAGCTTTTTGAGGATTAAGGGCACGGTCATACTTAAACATTAGTATTAAGTTAAACATACTCTGAAATTTTACTAACAGTGAATCTTCGTTAACGCAGACATATTTCCACGACCTACGTGTTTCAATACAAATAATCAGTACTAATTCTTTATTGAATGGATACTATTACGTATTCGAAACTAATAACGTCTAATAAAAAGTTCAATAAGAAATTCATTTCACCCGATTTTCAAGACCGCACACAATACCGATAATACGCAAACAGTTTTTACGGAGATTCCTTTCGAAATTTTTCATTTTTTGAAAATTTAAGGTGGTAAGGTCCCCTTGAAAAAGGGAATATATTTATAAATGCAATTAGTGAAAAAGACTGTTTTATTACGAAGAAACGGATAACTCGAGAAATTGAGTTTTATTCATAAAAATTATTTCGTAGTCGTTATGGTTACATGGAACTAAAATATGTATTTGGAATACATTTTGTAACAAGAACTGTTAGATTACGATGACATAGTAAACTTGAGAATTTAGGTATTATTAATTCTAACTATTCCGCGGACTTTGAACTATGCAAAGAGTAATAGTCCCGTTTTAATTATTAGATAAAAATAGCAATTTATTTGATGTGATTGGCAGTTAGGTACATCAAAAGTGGGATTATGACGACTAAGTGATTAATAAAGGTTTCGTGCAATAAGATTCCGCACTTTATAACAAAAAAAAATTAGACAATATATTGTGTTGATGAATTTCTAGAAGAGATAACAGCATCAATAATCGCCAAGTATTAACTATGCAGTTTTTTAATACAGTTTGTAAAAAGAAGTGTGGGATTACGACGACACAGTAAAC
>JAZHPH010000637.1:0-31145 GCA_037356405.1 Nasonia oneida | reverse complement strand
GTATATTTTATGTATACAGTTTGCGGGTGAAAAATATTAGTTAAGAATGGTGGAGTTTCGTTTGTTTTTCTAAGCAAAGGTTTTATTATTCTTTTTTCGACGTTTAGAACAAGTAAATCTTGGCGAATTTATCGTAAATCGCGCGATTGGGCAGATTTCTTTCGTCCTTCAGTTCGAGCTCGGCGCCTATCTCGAGATAGTAGAGTTTATCTTTGGTAGAAGCTTTCCAAGTCGTCGTGAGGTAGCGATCGTCGGTCGACGGAGTTGGGTTTCTGAAACAATGCATGAAATTGGCGAATTGAAAAAATTCGATGGCCTTTTCATTTGTGTATTGGTATATTAGGTGGGATGAACTTGCCCAGTTGCCGCAAAGTTGAACCACATCCTCACGAGTCGCTCGACGACCAGTCTATCGGTGGTCCCTTCCTGCGGGAACTGCTCTCCGTCTTGTTTCATGTAGGTCAGGTAAAACAGGTAGGACAGCTCGTCGGCGTGCGCGACTCCTGGTAATCGTCGATTTTGCTTTCATTGACGAATTCATTTTTTAATACATAAACACATATGTAATAGCTAATTGCGATAATAAACCTTTGAGCGGCTGCGGGCCTTGGTCGAACTGATACATGGTGGGCTCGTTGCCCATGTACGAAAAATTGTAGAGGTAGGTGGGCGCTTTCGCGTGCTCGTTTCGAAGATCGACCGTCTTTCGGTTGCAGAAGGCGAAGAAATCGCTCAACAGATTTATCAGATTCCAGACGTTCTCCTTGTTGATCGGCTCGTCGTGCAGGTAAAATTCTCTCAGGCTCTTCATAATCTCCGGAAATTTACTGGGATCCTGGAGCCTGAGCTTGTGCCTCATTATTTCCTCGATGTTGTCGTCGTAGAATTGCAAGTTCTCCTCGTCGTCGAATTGGCCTAACGCGGCAAAATATCGGTTCAATGAAAATATTAACATTTTTCGTCAATCCGCTAATTTCATAGTACACGAACCCATGAAGCTCAGCAATGACTCGTTTCTCGTGTGTCCCAGCATTATCGCTATGTCGGCGTCGTTTTCTATAAGGTCTGGAAGTAGCTTCGGTATTATCGGGTCTTTTATGTAAGGCGCGTCAAAGGTCGGCGAATACTCCATCTGACCTTCCACCGTCTTCTCCTATATGTATGCAAAAGACGCGTTCATTACCGCATCGCATATGATATTGCGTACTATAACACAGCTCTTTCACACGTACACGTTTCGACAACATTTTTCCATGAAGTTCGACGATCTTCCTCGCAGGGACGCCGCGAAGGAATTCAATCACCTCCTCCGGATCTTGCGAATCCAGTCCCAGGAGCGAAGCAATTTTGAAACCGTTCATAACGTTTTTTCCCGTGAACAGATTTCTCGTGGAGAATATCGAGCCACTTTGCAAAATGGCTTTGTGGAATAGACCTGCAGGTGAAGAGACGTGCTTATGGGCGAGTGAGCTTGCGGTCAAAAAAGCTACGCATATCGGATACCTTTAACGGTCGGTAACAAGGTGAACAGGTGGCATGTAATCGAACCACTGCTGTTCCCGAAAATCGTAACGTTGTTTGGATCGCCGCCGAATTGCTCGATATTCCGCTGCACCCATTTGAGCCCGCAGATTATATCTCTTAATCCCTGATTGCCGGCTGCTACTTCGTGTCCGAGATTGAGGAAACCTATACACGAATTTTGCGAGGTAGAAAATGACTGCAACTTTTAATTCGGGTAGCAATTTCAAATTATTTATATACCCATGGGTCCTAGTCTGTAGTTCACGGAGACTAAAACCATGTCCATCGTGACGAGGTAATCTTCTCGATAAATGCAGTCGTTTCCTGAATCCTCGACGAAGCCTCCGCCGTGGATGTAATACATAACCGGCCGCTTACGGTCGGCCATGGAATTCGTGTACACGTTCAGATACAGACAATCTTCGCTCCCGATTATTCCCCAAGGTTTTGGGCCGTCCGATTCATACTGCATCGATACGTCGCCTGCGTGTTGCGATGCATCGCGTACTCCTGACCATTTGGTAACTGGTTGTGGATCCTATGTATACAGTATTCCGTAAATTATTTACAAACATTTTCACTCAATCGTGCTCTCATTTATTTACATTTTCCAGATAATACACGCTGATAAAAATACCTTAAAGCGCAGTGGACCAATCGGCGGCTGCGCGTAAGGGATGCCCTTGAATGCGAAGTAGTCCACTCCAAGAAGACTTCTCCTTTTCGCGCCTTGAATTTTTCCATCGCTTATGCTAACGATCGGCCCTTCCTCCATTTTTTCCACGCTTTTTTTTAAATGCTTGGACTTACAGTCTTGATGCACAGACTGCTTGATCCAATCATTTTTGCAAGTTATATTTTCTCCCGAGCCGAGATAAAAACACCTTATCGAAATATCAGCGCAGATAACAGCAAATGCGCAGAAGAATCTCAGGAGCAGAGATGATCAAGTAAAAATACCTGTATGCGGTTAATAAATATTTATTATCTTACGAGTCATATCTGACAAAACGTTATATAAAAAATTTATTTTCATTCTATAACGTACCAAATAAATATATAAAATGAATATATATATAGCGGCTATATTGTACAATATATTTCTAAAAGCAACACTTAATTACGCAGTCGTTAATGAATTCGATCGTTCTCGCATTATAAACTTACAAAAGCCTTACTATAAGTTACGTCGTTATATCTAGGCACTTTCAGAATAAAGTATTATAAAAATATTCCAAGCGTCGTGTTAGTCAGTGATAGAGATTTTTTTTTGACGCTTGCAGAATTCAATGAACACATTAAAAAATTGATCCGCAATAGCAGACGCATTATTCTCAACGCTTCATTTTATCCAAAATCGGAACCACCATGTCGAATGACGGGCGTTTACCCGGATCTTCGTTCATGCAAATCCTAATGAGCTTTGCAAGATGCGGGGAAATTCCCGGAGGAATACTGACACGTAGATCCTCTAGAGCAATCTAAAAAGAAATGGTTTTGGGATTAAATGATGTAAGTTTGTATGTTTGAAAGTCCAGGAAATGTAAATGTGTTTTACCTTCATTCCACATTCCATAGGAGATAGGTCGGCGAACGGCACTTCCCTGGTGGCAAGTTCCCATAATAATACTGCAAAGCTCCACATGTCGCTGGCTTCTAAATTTATGTCGGATGGCTTTTTGCTCAGGGCTTCTGGAGACATCCAAGCTGGTTCGTAAATTCGACCAACTTCCTGGAAGGAAAACTTTGAATCTGCCATATTTACACGCGCTGTCAAATCCTCGTCGATCTGTAAAAGACGAAAATCTCCGGTTACGAAACACCTAATTATTTTTACAAGAATCATCATGTCAATAATGTTTCTTTTTCACGAACCATGACGTGTTTACTGTTCAAATGAAACCTGCATCGATTTTGCCTTTCCAAGCCATGTAAAAATGCCATAGCTCTTGCAACGTCGAGAGCTAAACGCAGAGCACGAGCTGTGTCAACGACGACTCCAGTGCCGCCGTGTAACAAACGGTGAAGACTGCCTCTTGCCATGTACTGTGACACAGTAGCTAATCTAGGAGGTTGATTTACACATCCCAAAACTGGAAGAACGTTTGGATGTGAAAATATTCTTAGCTTTGGAAATTCTTCATTAAAATCTCTGGAAATTCGCGCAGAACACTCTCGTACACTTAAAATCTTCGCAACAATATCATTATTTTGCCAACGACCCCGCCACGTTTCTCCACTTGGAGATACAGCTAACTGCGTGTGCAAAGATAAATCTGCCATGTTGATTCCCTTGTGTCTTGATAAGGTCGCATCACCTATTGGAAATGTTAAACAAATAATATACTTTATTTCAGAATAACTTGACTATACGATTATCGAGATTGAAACTTACGGCTCCTTGTTTTCAGACCAAGCCAACTTTGATCCTTGAACTGAATTTTCTTTAGATCTTGCCCAAATTCAACAGCGAGATCTAGAATGATTGTGAATTATTTGCATATGCTACTATTTCTATGCCATAATGTATAAGTTAAATACAAACCATGTAATCTTTTGGCTAGAGGCCCTCGAGCTTTATCAAGTGGTGTATCGCTATCCTTGTTCGCAATGGATACCAATGCTCCAGCAGCAACTAATTCCTCAGCCACTGCCTGATCTCCCCAGAAGCAGGCATAATGAAGAGCAGTATTACCATGTTCATTGGTGACATTGACATCTGCTCTATTTCTAAGTAACTGAAAAGTGAAAAGAAATATGAATGACCACAAATCAGTTATGTATAACAGATACATCACAGAGTGCTGCAATATGTTATGTACCAATTGCACAATTTCTCTATGGCCATGGGCAGCAGCTAGATGCAATGGTGTATCGTCTCCTCTATTCGTGGCATTGATGCGAGCTCCTCTGCTGACCAAGAGTTCAGCCAATTTTGTGTGACCTTCTTTGCAGCACCAGTGAAGAGGACTGAAGCCGTGATCATCCCTACACGCAAAAGTAACAATAGTCAACAAATGCATAAAAAAAGGAGCGAATAGAGTAAGGCAACAAAAATAGCAACGTACCCCTGATTCATATCATGTTCAGTGTCATCGAGCCAAACACGAACTTGCATCGCATTACCCTCGCGACACCACTGAAAAATATCCTCCATCCTGGTGTTTTATTTTGCACTTTCGTTCAGAAGATAATGAAAAAGCGTTCTTTTGCTATCGCACTCTGTCAGTCTCTGGCCGTGCCTGTGTTCGCGTTGCTGCAAACGCGAGATTCTAAAAATAGATGCTATGGGAAGAGAGGACGATGAGAGAACGTCATGCACTAAAATTAAGCTTCATATTCTGTTAATGGCGGGGTTAGGCTTGTGCTTGTTTCTCTTGTTTACGTTTAGGCGGGGGAGGCAGCAGGCACTCCCTGTTGCAGCTGACGTCTTTCGAAATTCGGAGCTGATGCGCGCCCACTGATGGAATTCCTCATGTGCAGTGGCAGTAAAGAGTCGGTGGTTGCTCATCAAGTTTTTCTTTTTATATTTTTCTTTCTCGACGAGTTATATCGGCTCCGATTCATACACTCGGTATATTGACTTCAATAAACTATAAGTGTTTTCGATCACATGTGTGATCGTTCTTGCGTGTTTCGCGACTCGGATATTTCACTGACCAAATTCGGAAATTCAGCCAGAATGCACTTTGAGCAGAGCAATGCCAACATCGGGCCGCGTAAAGTACCGGTATCTCGAATATCGAGTTCTCGATTTCTCCGGTTAGGTTTGCCAGCTTGCGAATTATTGTCAACTCGTGGCTGGCTTCAGATAGTCTCTAGCAGCAGAAGTAGCTGAGAGAGGAGCTGCGCCTGTCCCGTCTGCCTGTGATAACCGCACGAATTTCTGGGTTCGAGCATTTACGTAGGTGGATTGAGACATTGGAAAATGGCCTGTTCAGCAATGAGGTATCCCTTGCTGAGAAACCCAACGGTAAGATTTGATTCATTCTATCTTTGCAGTCCGTTTTATCGAACTTTTCTTGATAACCAATATATAGCGAAAATCGCGTCTTGTCGCCTGTTATGTAAAACCTCGCAGTATTTCCGACTTGTCAGTTTAATTCTAGTTACCTATAGCATAAAGTATGTAATGTTTTAATCGCCAAATTAAACGATTTAACTTTTTGAATTGCCATAGGTTCGGCATTATGCAGCCGCAGCAGCCGCCCAATGCTCTCCAATGACCAACGCAAATATCAAAGTTTTAGGAAATAAAGTAACCATTGCAGCTATCGATAACAACAGTCCGGTTACTCAAGTTTCTATCATATTCAAGTAATAGATTTTTCATTGATATCATTGCTACATTAATACATCTCATATTAATAACTAATATGAATGCATTTTCTTCAGAGCTGGTTCTCGCAATGAGACCTATGATACGCAAGGCATATCGCATATGCTCAGAATATGCACTGGATTGACCACCAGTCGTTCCACTGCTTTTGGTATCACAAGGAATATTCAACAACTTGGAGGAGACTTGACAACTAGCTCTGATCGAGAACATGTTTCCTACACTCTTAAGATTACTCGTAATAACCTGTAAGTTCAAATATAAGAATGAAAAATGCACCTATTTCAAGTAAAATAACTTAAATAATAAACAACAAAATTTAAGTGGCCCTGCACTCAAGTTCTTGGAGGACATTGCTACTGCTCAAGTATTCAAGCCATGGGAAGTCAGTGATGAAATTCCCAGGCTGCGATATGAAGTTTCTACAATTCCAGATAATGTACGCTTGATTGAGCTGCTTTACAAAGCTGCTTATCGGGATGGTCTTGGATACTCTCTGTACTGTCCTAAACGACAAATTGGAAAAATCAGTTCTGAAACGGTACATAATCTTTCTTTAATTTTCTGAATTGTCTTTAAAAGTCTTTTTCATGGTTTTATCTTGTTTTACCAATAGCTCCGCCACTTTGTATCCAGCAATTTCAGTGGTCCCAAATGTGTTGTAGCAGCTACTGGCATTCCTCTTTCTGAATTGGAAATGTTTGCTGCATCATTGAATGTTTCGAGCCAAGATAGTGCCATCCCTGCATCAAAATACCACGGTGGTGAATTGCGCAAAGAGCGCAACTCTCAGCTGGCTAGTGTAGCTGTAGCTGTCGAAGGAGCTGCTCTCAAAAATCAGAAAGACAGTATTGCTTTTGCTGTGTTGCAAAAAGCTGCAGGTGATGGTCCCAAAGTAAAGTGGGGAGGATGCAACACCCCATTGTGGAAGGCTGTTGCTACTAAAAGTCAAGATCCATTTGCTATAGTCTCCTTCAATGCTAGCCACAGTGACTCTGGTTTGTTTGGTTTTGTTCTTTCCGCTCCAGGAGAAAGTGCAGGACAAGTAAGTTTGCACAAATGAAAATAATGACTTTCTTCATTCTTTGGAATTCAAATTTATGTTAATCAAACTATTTATTTAAGCTTGTAAAAGCTGGGGCTAAGTGGCTGCGAGCACCCAAATTGTCAGATGATGATATTGCACGTGGTAAAGCAACCTTGAAGACTTTAGTATTGTCTGCGGGAGATAACAGCTCTTTACTCCATGAAAGTGTTGGACATCAAGTTCTTTTGTCAGGCAATGCCTTAACTCCAGATGCAATTGCTGCAGAAATTGATAAAATTTCTCCAGCTGATGTTAAAAACGTAAGGAAAAGCTATTTTACCATATAATGACTTAATGTTTATTATTTAAAGCAGACTATAAACATTGATTTTATTTCTTCTAGGCTGCCAACCAACTATCTAAGGGAAAACTGACAGTAGCATCAATTGGTAATCTATCTACAGTTCCTTATGCTGATGAACTGTAGAATAATATAGAAAAGTCATCAATAGATTCAGTAAAACTTTCACTGTTCTAAAAACTGAGAAAAGTATGTAATCTGTTAATCATTTTTTGACACATTGTGCATTAAATCTTTTAAAATACTAAAAGTGTCATTGTGTACATATTGAGAAATAAATAAAACAATGAGAAATAAATGATTCGATTAATTTATGTTAAAAATTGTATTTATTTTAATTTAATATAATTTCACTTCTTCTATAGAATAAAACCTGTTGACATCATTTGGAATAGCTTTTAAAAGTTTTCCTCTCATGAGCCTATGTATCATAGGCCTAAGACTTTGCAAATCCTTGATCAAATCAGCCTGAAAAAAAAAATATTATTTAAATAACAAGTTTAATGTATGAATTATAAAGTCAAAAAGCAAATACATACATGTGATTCCAGAGCTTCATCTAATTTGTTGAGAAGTGGTAGCACTTGCGTATCTTGAGACAGTACATAATGCTGATAATGTGAATCTAGCAATAATTTTGTCCATTCATACAATTGTTTATTGAAATTATGTTCACTTTCTGATGTCTCACTACTATATGTATGGTTTTCATCATCGCCAAGTTTATTAATCATATAGTTTAGTAATTCTAAAATTTGATCAAAATTTAATCCAGCTCTAAGATAGGATATAATGGATACATCTGTGTAACAAATACTAAGAATTTTGGTTAAAAATGTATCGAATGAGCTTTCATTATTTGTTGAAGGTGAATCCGTATGTCCATTTTGTGGGAGACTAGTAACATTATTGTACGTTCTTAAGCAAAATCCTAACAGCTGAATCAACAACTCCTCTGGTAATTCTTTCAAGTGATCTAAACACCACAAAATAGATGAAATATCTTTTGATTCTATCAATTGTGGTATTAAATTGCGTTGTATTGCAGCATCACTCAATCCCTCGCGTTTGAAAGTGGAGACTTGAGTTGCAATGCGGCTATCAAGTTCGTGTAAAGGTAATCCATCATTGATTTTGTCTAAGGAAGCTGCAAGATTCCAATCGGCTATGGTTGATTCTTGTATAATTTCAATGTCGTTATCTTCTGTTGAGTCTTCATTATTACAATGCAATGTAGAGCCAAGCATCGCTTCAATTCTTTGCACTGCAAGACTGTAAGGAGCTATAGCTAGATGCCTGTTAGCTGCTAATAACAATTTATCTTCAATTTTCCAAAGTTTAGCATCATTTGTATAAAGTTTCAATTTTTGAATTGCTTGAACCAACTTGAACTGTACATTATAAATCAGTAAGACTGCACCTTCTTCATGAGCATCTGCACCATAAGCAGCTATGGTAGTTTCATTCAGAGCAACCATCACAACCGGATGCTTAGTATTCACTGCTGTTATTACACTGATCAGTGTACCAGGAATAGATTCTGTTGTTGGAGTAATCAATGGATACATGTATAAACGTCCATGAGACCCTGCAAGAGATACAATTTTAAGTTAAAAAAATATTACTAACAATTTTTAACGAATTCATAGTTTAATTTAAACGTACAAAGAGTTAATAGGTATGCATTTTTATTATCTTGCATAACCACGTGACCAATTAATTTCTCAGAAGGTCTTTTCATGTCTATTCTCACAACTTTGTCTGCTTCTCCTGTGTAGTTTTCACCATTCAGTGGAACTACTATAAAGTTATATACATTCTCTAACTTTGTGAGGGCACACATGTATATTTCATTTTTTACACAAACCAGTTGACAACTTGATATGGTTTCATTGGGCTTCAAAATTCCAGGATTGCTCCACGTTTTTCTATTTTCAATTGCCCATTCCAATGAAACTGTAGCACCATTTTGCATCACAAGGATTGGGGAAATCCCTTTAAAACTGAGAATGGCATGGATTGGAGATGGAAACTTGAATTTCTTTACGTTATCCAAATTAGTTTCGTCTTCTTGCCATGTTCTAATATTTTTTCCATTAAAAACTGCGGCATATTTATTAGACGTATCGTCATATATCACTTGAGTTGTCAAACGATCCTTTGTAGACCAGCTACTCACTTGTTTTGTATCTTGTAACTAAAAAAAGTTAAAAAAACTGTAACATCAAAGTGACTACTAATGGGATATAAGCGATCGAATTAAGAACAATAAATATTTGTCTGCTTACCTTGTATCGTATGACAATATTTTTACCTAGTGTAACAATTGCACAACCAGGATCTGAGTCATTCTCTACTCCGAGCAAATTTTGCTGGTCGATCAGAGGACACAGGGTATAGTAAGAACTCAGTCGTGCCATCCCTTATAAACTGGCTGAACAAGTACAGTACAAAAATGACATGTGCGCAGCTAAATTAATAATAAAATTTCCGCGACTATTCTAGAACTCCAAGGCATAAAATTTCTTATTGTTTACAAATAAATAGAAAAGAAATAAAGCCTAAAGTTCTATCTGGTAACCTCAAAAAGTGTTTATGTCTCGTATCACATGTGTACAACACGGACTTAGTGAGGCTGAGGCAAGTGTATATTCGTTGCTACCGCCATGAGACCATGCAGAGATCACGACAGTCGATCGACACGATGCACGCAGCTCACGCCTATGACGACGCAAGCAACTTCTGCTGCTGCTGCTGCCATCTGTACTGTCCATCATTCGGTAATTCGATATTTGAAATAGTAATTAGTATATATAAAGTAGTTCAATGTTCATATAGCGCGTCCATTAAATAGCTATAGACATAGCTATCATACTAAATGTTTAACAATTCAATATACTGCAAAGTTTAAATGACTATTGTCATGTACAACGTATCTATTTATCAATGTTTGCTCAATCCTATTTATAAATATAAAAGAGAATATGTGATAGGTATTTTTTATCGATTTTCTCCAAACAAAGCCCATCTCCAAAAAATAAATTTACAACAGCACAGAGCGCGAGTATAGCTGCTTACAAAAAAAATTCAAAAGAAGCTTTCGCCTCGCTGGGTACACACGAGGCATTGTCCCTCTGGCCGGTTAATATATATACACAGCGCGCACCACACCTTCGGCCTGTATTTATGTGTCGCCGCAGAAAAAGCTGCGCTTTTTACTCTTTCGCGCAGAAGAGCAACGCGAGATGTCATAAAAGGACGCTTTCGCAGGGGCTGAGCAGGGGATAGAGAAAAAAGCGAGGATTCGCACATAATACACGCGCGCGAGCATAACTTCTGCCCATCGCGTAAACATAAACGTAAACACGCTCGTTAAACCCGCAGTATAGTATCGCTCTATCTCTCTCTTCTTTTTTTCCGCGTCGGGCGCCTCGGCTCGTAAATTCAAAAAATCGATGCGTAAATATAGAGCGCGCGAATTCGAACGATCTCGTGTACGTGTTTACCTTTTGTTTACTGCCTCGTGCGGGCGCCTAGCGTCGGGATTTTTTTCTTCTCGGGAAATGTTGATCTTTCCCCCGAGAGAGAGAGAGAGAGAGAGAAATGCCCGATTTTCGCTGCTTTATATCGAGAGCCGTATACGCGCACATTCATTATGGCGTATAAGAGTCGAGATAAAAATCCATTCGTAAAGAGGGATATCCCCCGGAAAAAAACGCGCTTATACACACACTATGCGCAGTGCGACTCGACTCGTTTTATATGCAAAATGCGCGCACTCTCGGCTCGTCGATTCGCGTTCGTATACTCATATACCCTATATATACCGAGTCCACAGATTCCAGTCTCGCGAGCCGATTATCCATCTGCATTTTTATTAAAAAAATTCTTGTTTCCGACCCCTATAACCCATTGCCTTTTAAACGGCCCTCTGCGCATAAGCCATTATATCATGTCGCGTAATAATAGTTGATCCCGTAAAGATTCTTTCGCGCGCGATCAAAACAGATGCCAAAATTACAGCCCGCCCGATATGGCCTAAAAGCCCGAGTCGACAAATATTTTGCGCTGAAACTTGTGCATTATCGGAAAGAGCCCCCCCCCCCCCACCACCACCACCCCTCGCCGCGTAGATAAAATGTGAGAGAAAGAGTAGCTCCTCCGCGCGAGATGACAAGTTTACTTAGCGAAGAGAGAGTGGAGAATCTTACGAGCCGTACGTATACGTACCTTCTCCGAGACTTTAAACTTTCTCCCGAGCATACGGGCTATATAATACACTTCGGGTTTATACAGTAAATTTCGCACTTGGGCTTTCACGCCACTTGCACCGCCGGCTTCTTATCTGTGGGTGTGTCGTCAGCCGCAGAGCCGAACGGTTTCTTTATTTCGCCCCCTTTCGTTAAATTTTCCACTCGATTCCATGCCATAGCTGATCAGATCGGTTTTCATCGAGTTATTCTCGACCCGATAATTTCGACAGCAGATGGCGCGCGCGAAGATGGAGGTTTTTTAGGTTTCGCTTAAAAATACATCATCGAGCGCCGCGCAAAAAAGCAGCAGCAGCGGGTGGGGAAAGAGAGGAAGAGGAGGTGTAGGACGAGTCGAGGAAGTTGGAGAGTGCAGTAGCAGCGAAGCGAAGGGAGGGAGTATAGGCAAGGTATAAGAGGGATCGAGGACTTGAGTGTCGAAGCCAAGAGAGGGAATACGAAGCGACGAGGCTTAAACTGCAGTGTCGGTAATGCTGATCCAAGGAGATTACTGGTAGTATGCCAAGACTCCTGAATACGCGTCTCTATGCTCCGGCTATAGCTGTAGCTTACATACGGCCGGCCTTTCCTATACTCTCTTTGTTACTCACTTATTCGCGTTCTACTCTTTACGGCGCCCTTTTTCTGCTTTACTGTCGCGTTTCTTTCAATCTCTCTCTCTCTCTCTCTCTCTCTCTCATACTCTTCCGCGAATACGGAAGCGAGCGATCCGCTTAACGAGTTTGCTCCGGTTACCTAATAAACCGTTTTCGGCCAAGACGTTGCGACAAGAGTTGCCTGATCGAGGATGTATAGTAAAGTTTATGTGATATCGATAAATTTTTACGAAAACTCGTCTGGCCAATCACGTCCGTTACTACTCGCGGCGGACCCATAAACCGCCATACAGCTATATAGTCGGATTATCTCTGCTCATCAACAGCCCCCGAGCATACTTACTCGATTTAAAGAGCCAACTTTCAATTAAGTATGCGATTACGCACCGGTTCGATCTCTCTCGATTCAGCGCCGCCGCGAGTGAATTTTACCATTGTATTCATGGGATCGCGATTTCACTATCAAGGTTATATACGCGTGTAATAGCATGGCTCTGCCTTAATCGTAAAACTTTACGAAGAGTCGCAGTAGCTCTCGCTGTGTTTTTATCGCGCGTCGACTCTCTCTCTCTCTCTCTCTCTGCGCGGCAAATAAGATTGTTGTGACGTCGTTACCTGCGTTTTCTTCGTAGTACACGCCGCTGTTGTTTCTTTGTGCGTCTATAAACGTTGTTGCTCTTCGCCTCCCGTTCTCTCGTGCGATGTCACTTTCAGGGTTTCTCCGCGACACGCGATGTGCACAGCTTACATAATGCAGTCGTTGATAAGTTAACGTATAACACACACACGCCATAAGTCGGTTTACAGTTACAAATCGAACGAGATACGCAAAAAGTCTCCGGGGTATGTACCGTAATTCGACCGCGCAGCATGACTGATGGCTCGAATCGCAGTCACACGCGTCGTCGCAACGAATAGGGAACAGACATGGTTCTGCTATATACATATAAATACTTATATACAGTAGAAAATATATAGAATACGTTATGCATCAATTTTTTGCTGATTTAATACCTCTAGGTCCTAATATGATTAATTGAAAATTCTTATGTTTGAGTAGTTTTTAAAACGGCAGCTCTCCAAAGACCTAACCTAACGTACGGGCATTTGAGTACATAAATTCAGTCATCATGAATCTATTTTGATTTTGAAGCATTATCTCTCATCTCTATTATGATTTTGGAGAAAACAATAAGGTTATTTTATGTATTAAAATTTACATGGGTTTATACATCCATATATATTTTCATCCTTCGCGCCGCCATATTGATCACGTGAGCTTTCAATTTTCAAAACAATATTAGTTAACAAATATTGCAGTAAAAATCGTGACTCTTGTACTGTTGTGTAAGATTTATCCTTAACTTTATTCTAAAAAAGGTTTTAAAAAACATGTCTGTTCCCTATTCTCGAAAAAACAAATATTGCGGCAGCCCTGCATAGCTCCGAACGCGCACGCATAGGCATTCCGGCACGAACACGCATCCCGCGATCCTTGGAATCCCCTCCCCCTCTTTCTCTCTCACACTCTCTCTCTCTCTCTCTCTCTCTCTCTCGCTCGCTCTTCCCTTGCACAGCGGTGGGGTGTCGCCCTCTGGCGGGAGTCGGTTTGTCCACCGGCCGAGGGAGGAGGTTCTCGCGCCGTCAGTCGTGGGTGCAGTGCGTGCCAGTGCAGCGGTCTTTCTCCCGAGACGCTCCCGTCGACGAGTGCGCTTGATCCATCTCGTGGTGCGCGCGCGATTCTACACACGCGTAGGCTATATATGCACACGTAACGTTGTAAGTATATCCCTCTGCAGTCGCACATGTGATTCGCGCGGAGCAACGCATACCTCGTCGTACACGCAACAAAGAGAGATAGTGAAAAATCGGTTCCTAGTACACACGGAGAACTGAACTGTTTGGCTGTTGGCTTTGATGCTGATGCGCCGGGACGAGTCTCGTTCGCCTACGCCGCCGCTGCTTATCTCCGGGGAAGGAGGCACTGATCGTCGAGCATCAACCGCCATGGCTTGGTTGATATAGTCCCGTGGTTACGCGGTCCGGTCTCGAGATCTGCGCTCGCTGAGCATCTTGCTCTCCAGGTGTGTGCCTATTCTGCGTGTGTGTGTGTGTGCGAGGGTTTCGTGACGCGTCTGTGTAAATATAGCCGCGAGTAGTAGAGAGGAAATCATTGATTCGCCGTCGAGAATCGATGACTCTCTCGGCGAGAATCCTGTGATGCATTTCTCCGAGCCGAGGGAGAGAGTCTGCAACTCGCGTCGGGATTATCCTTTGCTCTCTCGAACTTGCATCGCGGGATTTCTCCCGAAGACGGCTTTTTCTCCCCAAGCTGGAAACTTTCCTCCTCTCTGCATTTTGCCGGATTTTTTCCACTTGACGTTTCGCTCTCTGTACATGCCGTATAGAGAGATACTTATAGAAAATGCTTATTTCTTTTTATTCTGTCTCTTCGGATTCGTTAAAGATCGATGGCGTTGGAAATTTCGTTTTAACGCGAGGAGGGGGAGGCTATGAATGAGATAAATGGAACCGCGCGCGCGAGGAGACCTCAGACTGCAGCTTTGAAACTAATTTAATCTGTCTTCAAACGGGCTGGCGCTTAGAGTGCTTTCTCTCTCTCTCTCTCTCTCTCTCTCTCTCTCTCCCTCTGCCGCCGAGAGAAATCTATCTAAATTCTGATGACGGAATTATTTGCGGAATCGATTCTCGCTTATAAGTATGCAGAGGCGGGACTCGTGAAAAATTAATTACGCAGCGTTCGCTCTGCGACTGGCCTACATCTCTTCGCTCTCGTATTATTGATAGTGCCTGTATACTTAAGAGCGCGCTTCGGGTGAGCGTCCTTTCCGTATCTCTTCCGTATATCTACTCTCCGTACCTCCCCGGATCGTTTTCGCAGCGGCGTTAATTGCTCGCGGAAGGGCACGTCTATACGTTATTGGGGGCTGGCTGGCTCTGCGCGCTGTATACTACGTCGAAAGACGAGAGCATAGACGAGGCTGCAGGGGGGATTCATACCTATCGGATTGCGCGCGATAATCTGGATATAAACGTTTGCGCTCCATCAGGCGCTCGCTCGGCTTTATAATGTTTATTCGCGATCTTTGATTCTTTGACGGGTAAACAATACTCAACGTTGCTGCGTTTACGTGATAATCAAACTAATCCTTTCTCTTTTCTCCTGATTATCAGGGGGCAGCAGGCGGCAGTGGGAGCAGCACTGGAGTTGGCTGCTGGGGCGTGGCGGCGCTCGTCGTCACAAGGACAGCCGCTGCTGCTGCATCAGCAGCACCACGAGGAGGAGGAGGATGCCCCCGACAATCGGGGAAACGTTGCGAGTCTGGCTGCTCTCGGCGCTGGTGGTGCACGGCGCTGTGGCCGGCAACCCCGACGCCAAGCGGCTCTACGACGACCTGCTCTCCAACTACAACAAACTCGTCAGGCCCGTCGTCAACACGTCCGACGTTCTCCGGGTCTGCATCAAGCTCAAGCTGTCGCAGCTCATCGACGTCGTGAGTACAGCCACGTTACTCTCTTATCCACTCTTTGTTTTTCGCCGTACTTTTCATTGCATCGTAGCGAAAGAGAGAAAGAACCGGAGAATAAAACCCACACGAGCGACGATAAAGCAGTAGCGCTGCTGCTGCCGACCGCAGGCTCTTAAAAGCGAAACAAAAGCTGCGAAGGGCTTTGTCTGATCGAGAAACGACGATTCCATTAGAGACGAATGGAGCGTACTCCCTCGCTCTCTGTATACGTTAAAAGAAGCTGCAGCTACACGGGCCAGTAGAACAAATATAGCGAACTGTGGACAGCTCGTGCACAGTCTGCTAGCGTGTAGCTTTTATTAAAGTTTTTATTCTATTTTCGGCAGAGCGCGTTTTTTCTATCTCCTGGAATGCGGGCGATTTACGCTGCACGCGCGCAAATTTTTCTTTCGACTTCCGGATCAACGGAGAGCTTCGTTACTCACAAAGCCGCACGGGAGAGGCGGAGCGGTATAACGCGAATAAAGAGCTCGTTATTGTAGTACGCTCGCGCGCTGCAATAGTGGAATTTCTCTGTTACTACACCGCTCGGCACTCTCCCCGGGGGCGTTTGTTGAAAGCCGCGTGAGCGCACTGCGCTCCACTGTATTTTCTTTCGCGTCAGCCGTCGAGGATCTCCTCTTTTTCCGTGATTAAAATGTACATTGCTCTCGATCGCGTTTCTGTGACTGATGCAAGTCGAAGCAATTAAAACCGCAGCGAATTAGAGGCAGTAATAAAAGAAGGTACGATTCGATAGCCGTTCAATTTTTTGCACCCACTCGTCCCGGCCCCTCGATTTCGCATGCAAATTCGCCCTATAAAATCATCGTTCTGTAGAGAGCGCGGCACGCAGTCGGGGTGGGCGTGTTTAATGGGAAATAAATCGAAGTCGCGCGCGGCCGCGAATAAAGGCTGCTATATGCGCTATATAGATTTTCGCCGGCGAGAGAGTGATGAATGATAATCCTTCAATCCTCGCAGCTGCCGACAGAGACGACGAAGACGAAAAAGTATAGTAATTAATATATTCGCCGTAGTTATCCCTCTCTCGCGCAACTTTCGAGCTTTTTGCGACGCGCGCGAATTGTTTCGTCGTCGAGATTCACCTCTGCCATACGGTTCGCGCATACACACGCGCGTGTAAGAATTCGGATCGATGCTGGATGTGTGTGTGTGTGTGTGTGTGTGTGCGAGAAGGGGCTGCTACTATACCGCTCCATTAATCACGCGAATCAAGAAGCACTATAAAATTTCCAAATTCGAGCGTATCTCACGCCTTTATAAGAAAAAAAAACTGATGGGTACCCGCAGGCGCTAACGAAGCAAGTATAAACGGCAAGAAGAAATTCTCAGCGGCGCGGCTTATGTATAATAAATCTTCGTCATCGAGTTTGTCAGCGGCGTCGCGCTGCTCATCGTTAGTCTCTAATAACGCTCGGCCGCGCGTTATATCCACCCGACCCTCGCTCTCTTCTATACTTCTTCTTTCCGCACCCTCTCTCTCTCTCTCTCTCTCGAAAACATCTGCGCGGCGCCTTTCGTCTCCGATCGATTCCTTCTTCTTCTTCTTCTTGCGCACACATACAGCAATGGACCATTTCCGGGGCTCGATGTATCTCCGTATGAGAAATATATATTTACGCCTCTGCTGGCGTTATCGCCGAGTCGGACTCGATACAGCTCGATGGCCGAAGTTGTATCATTCTCGCGAATTAAAGCTCCAGGGGGGAGACGAGCGAGAGAGAGAGAGGCTGCGATGACGAGAGGCCAAAGTGCGTATGTATGTATCGATTTCTCTGTGTACGCGCGGCCGGGATAAGGGATACGCCGAGGATTTTCCCGGACGCGATGCGTATATGAGTCAGGGATAAGGTGAAAAGGTGAAACATGAATCGTTGCTCTGCTGCGTACGAACGTTTACGTTTGAAGAGTCATACCGGTTCGTATTGAAAAAAAAAATACTGGAACATATTATACCTGCATACTGTAAATTATTTCGTGCACCGTCGCGACTGATAATAATAACGAGCTCTGGAAAGGGCGTGTTTATGTAAGTCATTAATCACGCATCGAGCATATAATAAATCTGATGCGAATGGTCGTTCGCGCGCGCTCAGTTTTGCGCGTTGAAAAGTCATTTGTTCTCCCCGCGGAGTACTTCTTCCTATAAATCATAGACTTTAATCGATGAGTTGAAAAATGACAGGAACGACGCTCCGAAATCCCATTAGCTGACGTATGTGCGGGTGGTATATCGTATCGATGCTTTCCAATGATAACGAATAATAATTACACCCGAGTGTCGTGATTGCGGCGCATCGCTTTACTGGTTTTTCCAAACGCACCACGTATGCGTTCTCTCCGATATACCTCGTTGTCTCGCGGGTGCGACTACTCTTCCGAACAGCCGGGCACGTCGCGTTATCCAATTAAACTTTCGCATCGAGCTCATTAATTATGCGCTGTGAATCTGCGGTTACGATTGATTTATTTCCAGGAGAGAGAGAGAGAGAGAGAGAGAGAGAGGGATGTTCTTCCATTCGTTGTACACACACTATACGTGCGGCGTAGAATCCAATTACACGCTTTCAAGGATCGGTGCGGTTATCGGTTACTTATTTTTAGAGGTCGATTTACGCGCGCGTCGTCGTTCTTGCGGGAATTGCGGTATTATTATTACAAAAGTTACGGATCATCGCTCCACCAAGCACTTCACGAGGCTGTCTCGCGCGTCTCCTGGTCCAAATCCCCAGTGAAGAAATAAGTCTCCGTAGCAGCGGCAGCAGCCCCCCCCATATTTTTATCAAAACACTTATTTGTCAAGCTGCACGCCTCTTGCTCTATATCCGTCCCTCTCTCGGAGCTCGACGGCTAGCTGCCCTGAAGTTTCCTTATAATACCACACACTATACGCACACGTGTAGTATATAATATACAGTAGGTAGCCGGCGAGGGTTGAGGAACTCTGGCAGCACGCGACTATATCTCTGTCTGCTGCGGAGCATAGGTTCCGTTATGTGCACACGCAGCCCTGAGATGGAGCGAGAGCGCAGGCGGAAAATATACACGTTGCAGCCGGGGCGCTATGTACATGCATTATGCAAATCGCCGGACCGACGTGCGGCGATTGTCCCGCGGCATCGGCGCGTGTACGCGTTATGCGCCTTTCGCGTGCCGCGCTGCTCCGTCTCTGTGTATCGTATCGGGTCTCGACCGAACGGAGAGAGCTGTCGCCACGCGCATGTGCAAGTGCATATTTTCTAGAATTTTACGCGTGCGTATTAGGTGTGCCTCTCGGAGTTAGCTGCTGAAATCCGGACTGCTAATGAAGGTGTCACGCCTCGTTGCTGAAGATTCGTTGCGGGGGTGGGATAGACAGAGACAGAGTGATAGAAACGCGCGGCGGCGCGCGCTCAAGTAGCGAGGAAACAATGGAGAGAGCTTGCGCGCATCGACCCGCATGTAAATTAGAATTAGAACTATATTGTCCTTAGTTTGCATCGTAAATGCAATAAACACGAGAGAGAGAGAGAGAGAGACAGGCATATAACGGGGATTTGGATTTAGATTTAAATCCGGTGTGTCGGCCGCCTCTATTATTATACACGAAGAGATTCGCCGTAATATGCCGCGCATAGCAACTACGTTCAATTTTTTATTATTCCGATGTGTGTGTGTGTGTGTGCGGTAACTTAAATTGCGATACTTATAAACTCGCGATGATAAACGAAGCGCAAACTAAATTCAGCGGCAACGAAACAAACACGAAACTACCATACAGCCCCTCTCGTTATGCACAATGCGCGAACTCTGCGCGCGCGAGAGTAAACGTATAATAGATTAATGCAAATATTAGTCTTTCATTAATGAACGACTAAGGTCCAGTTTGGCTCACTCTCCCTCTCCATTTGCATTATAATACCAGAGAGCGGCTAATATTATTCCGATAGCGCGTACAGCAGAGCGACTTTCGAACTAAGCGAATTAAGCCTGCACTTTCCGATATAACGTGAATCGATGCGGGTCGCTTTAATTAATTAGCCGTTTAAGCGGGCAAAAATTACACTCGACTTCGAATTCAGCTCCGCTGCTGCGAGCTCGACGCCGTGGAAAGGGCGACTTCCTGGTTAGGCAGATGTATTTACGAGTCTCTTGCGGTGCTGGCGCTTGTATACGGAGCGAACGACGCAGCATCGGCTGTAAGCTCCATTGTCGGGACACAATTTATCATAAGTCCGCATAGCAGCAGCATGTTCTCTCGTGCGACTGCGCGCACTGTAACTTGCGCGTGTGTGTTAGTGTGTGTGCACATACGTGTACATGGGCTTTTATGAGAGTTTCCGAATTACCCAAGAAGTTTGCGTCACCCAGCGCGGCGAAGCGGTATAGACACTTTACTCAATTTGCACGTAATTGTCTGCGGGGAAACTGGTGTAATGTCTTTATTTTCTCTATATATCTGTAGCGTGTCCGCGAGCTATGTATGTACAAATATAAGAATTTACCTGCGCGCGGCGTAAACAACGCAGGCGCTCGTTTGTTCTCTCCTCCTCCAGCAGTACTGTGCTTTGTTTCCGTATTTGCGGCTCAGTTTCTCTCTCTCTCTCTCTCTCTCTCTCTCTCTCTCGTATAAGCACGAATACCCGTGATTTCCGCGGCCGCGAATTACCGCGCGCGGCAACATTCGACGAATACGACAAGCTGTTTGCCCGTATACGTGTGTACGGATCGTTTCTCCATCGCTCTCCCGTGGATTATTAGCGAATAGTCGTCGCGCTTCATACTCGATCGTTAACGCGGCGCTTCTTCCCTCGTCGAACTTGTCCGCGAGGCATAATGAAGATCCCTCGCCTCGCGCGCGATCTAAGGGCTGCGCATTAATAATTTATGCGGCTCGTTTAGGTACTCGCGGGGGAGGGGGGGGGGGGGGGGGAAAGAAAGGAAGGGCTTTACTTTGGCAAAATGAAAGTAGAAACGACTGCTGAACGTCGATTGTTCGCTCATTCCTTTTTTATCGTGAGCAGCAGCGGAACTCGAGAAAGATCGAGGCTGGTAATCATCGGTTCTTTATACTTTTTCCGCTCAACTTATATGATATGAGGAATCGCGTGGATGGGGTTTCTTTCGAGTGTGCGCTGTGTATATAGATTCTTTCTTTGTGCGTTAGAGGGATTTTTATTAAGGCAACTCTTTTTTAACGACTCCAGCTGCTGCAGCTTAAACAGTAATTAAGGTGGTTTTTCCCTCTGTATCCTCTATATACACCTACACCGAGGGGGAGATTATACTACTGGGCTTTATCATTCGCGAGTGTACAATAGTTCGAACTTTAATTGGGGTGTATAATATAATTCACGTCGAATTATGCAAGCGAAAGCCGAGACACGGTTCGATGAGTTCGATGTATTACACATTATTATACGATAGGCAGTCAAAATCCAGTGCCGCATAAATTAAATTTGGCGCGCGAGACGCAAACAAGTCCGAAATAACGCATCGGTTATGCAGCACAATGGGTGTGTGCATACAACTGTTGTCATCCGCAGAGGCGAGTCGGAGGTTATACGAGCAAAGTGCCGTATCGAGTGATTTGTTATTGTTTGCGTATATAACGCGCGCTATCGGATGCGCCATCGCGCGTTTTTACCCCCACAATCTTATAATCTCTCGTATAGTAATTAGCGAATCACACTATCTCGCGTGACGCTCCGTGCAGTGGAAAGGAAAAAAACTCTCGTCGATGATGCATCATCACGCACGATTTCGACTGCAGCGTGTTCTTTCGCTCTCTCGTAAAGATCCCCTGTGGAAACGTTGCCTTAATTCCCCCGGAACTTTACGAGGGAGGGAGCCGCCCCTCCTTCGGATAAGAAGCTCTCTTTCTCTCTAATGGTAAAAAGATACTCGGCGCTAACTATTTCAGCTAGTTTTTCGAGAAGAGAGAGAACTTTATTCCGAGCTCTGCGCGCTGTCCGGGATAAACAGGGAGATAAATTATGCTAATCCGACGGACTACGTCTGGATCGCAGTGAGTTATACTCATCAGAATTCTCTCTCTTTCAAAGAGATACAATAACAATAGAGGAGAAGAAGCTCGTCGATTCACTTTGTTGCGGCGGGGGTGTATATACACAGTAGAGAGAGAGAGAGAGAGAGAGCTATAGCTGCGCCGTGGTTATATAGATATTTGTCGATCAGCCTTTTTCACGGTTGCGCGGATCGAACGTGCCCTTTTCAGGATACGGCGGCGAGAGCGAGAGAGGAGGGTTTTCGATTCCCGCACTGCGGCGGAAAAAGGTCTCTCTCTCTCTCTCTCTCTCTCTCTCTCTTGTGTACACACCTATACCCTTTCTTCGATATCCTGAGCATATAGCTGATGCTGGCATGAATTATTCCGCTCAGCTGTTTTCCGCATCACTTTGTGCCAGTGCGGGAACTCTTTTCCTGTGTGTATAATGAGAAAGCGTGATAAATATCGAAATCGTTAGCGCTGATTGAGCCTGTGTGACGATAAATTATTCAAATGCGCTCGCGACAATCACATGGAAAAATTTGTGCGTACAATGATATAGTGATTGAATCGGGCGAATACTGAGAACGAGCTTTATTATGAACCTTTGCGTCGTTATCACCGGCTTCTATACAGAAGCGGGCAAAAACAATATCCGACTAATAGCCGTAATTGCCCGCCGACACACAATTACGCATACGCGCTTCATTTTCTGCATCGAAATTGCGCGGCTGCGCGCAGAATTTATATTCGAAAAATTTCGGGATCAACCTGACCCTTATCGCAAACGATCTCGTTATCGCTACGAAAACTATGGACGCACGCGACTGAGCTTTAATTAGATCTTACGTAGCCCGCGCGTTTGATGCCAGTTGCGAAACTCTTTTCAATGCTCGCGCGCGAATTCATTACGACTTCTGCGGCCCGAGTTTTCCAAACTTTCGCTGGGAAACTACTTTTTCGAGTTTCGGAAGTCAACCGCTTCACAAACACACACACACACACACACACACACACATTCGCCGCCATCCCTTTTATGCAATCGGAGCTGTTTGCCTATCGAACTATTGGTTATTGATTAACTACGCGCGAACAGGAGCGTTAACTTCGTGGAGAGGGCCTCTATAGACTGGCGTAGTTTGATTTTAACTCGATGATTCGATATCGAGTGATCTCCCCTGTTATATGTATAGTACAGTTCATTTAAAAATCGTATAACACGCGAGAAAGTAGATCTTTGAACATTTTTCATAACGCGTATCGCGCGTCGGATGTAAAATGAATGGCGTGAAAGAGCTGGAAGCTGGAAAAACGTAAGCAAGATAATCAAAAAGCCTTTAACAAAGAACTATGCCGGAGAGATAGCGCATAGGGGAAAAAAGTCACAACATGGACGCTTTGGTGTACACTAGCATGTATATCGCGCGCGACGCGCGCAAACAAAAGGCGCCGTATCTGTTTGAAGACTGAGCTCTGCGGCGAAAAAAAATCAACAACAACAACAAAGCAGTAATATCGGCCTCTCTCGCCTGCGCGAAAATCCCGAGCTTTCCAAAGTATTCCGAGCGCGGGCTGCGCACTTCAACTTTATCGCGCGCCCGATTCCGATTAATTATCGCGCTGTACGTGTGTATACTTTCGGCAAACGCCGCCGAGTGAGAGTAGCGGGTGTCATTAGGAACTCGTTAAACATTGCTTTACCCACTTAATGTATAACGTTATATACGCGTATCTGTGTGGGTGTGGCTGTATGCGGGCGGGGAAGAAAGCGTAAAAAGTCCCGATAAAAGTCAGCGCCGAGAGAGAGAGAGAGAGAGAGAGAGAGAGGGGACAATGCCGTATCCCGATGCGTGAAAAATCGACGTTTATTGCAGCGCCGAGAGAGAAAGAGCGACAATGCAGGTGCGAAAGAGGATAACAGCGTTTTATTGCATCACACCCGTGTACGCGTAGCCGTCTAGCTGACCCGCATCAAGGGGAATAATTAATTCATCGCGCCGGCTCTGATACGTATTGTAGGTTATTATCACGGATATATATATATATATATATGTATATGTATATGTCTTACGGAGCTTTTCAATTATACGCTTATATTGGCGAACGCTTTGAATCTGGCCGTGATTGATTCGGGACACACACAGACGCACAGCAGCGTGCGAATTAGCCGTCGAGCGGCTGATTAATTGATTTTCGATTGCTGCCGCGGCTGCCTTGGTTTTTTGATCACATCGATTATTAAAACCGAATCAACGACGGGGAGACTGGATTGAAAATAAGCCAGTTCGATTTAATCCTGATGCCGCGACGACGCCGAGGATGCTACTCCGGTGATATTGAAAAAAAAGCTCAGCCATCAGGGCGTTCCCACGGGGGAGAGTCGAGGAATATTCGATTAACCGGCGCGTATAAATGCGCGCGAGTCTCCTTCCTCCGGGGAATCCGCCCGAAAAAACGCGCTGCGGCAGCTGTGTGCCGGGGACCACCACTACTTTGATATGCTTAATGAACGACTCGTCCGGACGTGTCGACCACTTTTTCCATTCCCACGGATGTACGCTGGATTTTAGCGTGCATCATACCGCCAGCGATGCGTTTTAATCGTCCTCGTTGAAAATTAATCTAGTTTTTTCTTTCCAAGCGCGGACACGATGGGTATTGCGTTTTTAAAATCGCTGTATATCGATGCCCCGCATCGATCGAACGACGTTGAAAAATAAAGACCGGGAAATGAGCGAGAATTTTCCTGCAGCTGTCCTTCCTCGCGGGGCGGCTTTATTAGATTTCCCCTGTACCCCCCTGACGAGATCTTCTACTCCGGAAAAGTGAGAACGCGGAAGTTCTCGGAAAGCTCGGGGGTGAGCTTGCGCTCCATGGGGATGGAGCAGAGCAGAGAGAGAGAGAGAGAGAGAGAGCGGGCATCGTTGAGATAACAATAATTTTTCAATTTCCCCGGCATGGCCCGCCGCCGCGAGCCGTCTCTGATGGAGAGGGATTTATGAGAGTGAGAAGATCAGAGCCCGATGCCGTCGCTCGCTGCAATTACGCGCCTCATATCGGAAAATTAAAAGAGAGAGGACAATTGGATCCGACGGACCTGTCGATCTCTCTCTCTCTCTCTCTCTCTATCTCCGATATGCCGTCTCTCGGAGTTAACGGCTGATTAATGACTCCGGATTCGAAATCGATCGCTGCGCTAGATAAGAGATACGTAGCGTCTCTCTCTCTCTCTCTCTCGAAATTCGCCGCGAGCGCGATAACTAACGGCCCGACGCGTACAAGGTAAAAAGCTCGCGCGCAAGTTCCGCTATAACCGTTGCTCACTGGGCGACACACCGTCTATACATATTTCACACGGGGAGAGAGAGAGAGAGAGAGAGAGAGAGAGAGAGAGAGGGAAAGACGCCTCTCGCACACTTTGTTCTCCCGCGGGACTAATGGATCCGAAATTTCGCGCCTAATGCACAGCCCAGCTCTCCCTCGCGCCATGATTTGTACCCGACTCCGCGTGGTCTTGCCCACAGTTCATCTCGCCAGCTCCTTCGATCGCCGCGCAGTTAATGCATTACCGAGCGAGAGCTACTACTGCGCGTTTAAAGGGCCGTCGAGCGCGAGAACTCTCCTCATTTCTTCTCTCCTCGCTTTTCCGGCGAGAATAATCCGCCGTGTCAGCTGCCGGATTGGCCACGCGTGATTTGAGCAGATTACGCGCGAGTCGAATGTGGATGTGTAAGCGCCGCCGACGAGTTTCGGCGTTAATTAGTGCATACACCCACACACACACGCGCGCGCGCGCGCGCGGGCTCGTTATTTAACGCGGCTAACGAACCGCGTCGGCCGCGCGCACAATGGCGTATATAGTTATGCGCATTATATGCGGCTCGAAACGAAACGACGTCTCGTGACCTTCGGGAAGCTTTTGAAAAAGAAAACGGACCAGCGTGCAGCAGCGCGCAGTCTCCTAATGAGCTCTCGCGCTCGTTATAAATGATTTACAATGACTACGAAACTCGTATATAATGAGCATAAGCGTAGCTGCTGCTGTAGTCGTTAAAAAAACGCGCTGATGGCCCGCAGAGAGAGAGAGAGAGAAATCTAGAGAGAAATCTTCCCAAAAACTCAAGTTCGAGAGAAAAAAACAACGCACGGCGCTGTATTGTGTACGGCTCTCGAGTGAAAAGGGTCAATATCCAATCCGGCGAGCT
The DNA here is from genome assembly GCA_037356405.1 of Nasonia oneida. NCBI lineage: Eukaryota > Metazoa > Arthropoda > Insecta > Hymenoptera > Pteromalidae > Nasonia > Nasonia oneida. The sequence goes on along the minus strand of JAZHPH010000637.1, from coordinate 5,279 downwards.
CGGAGATAAGCCAAGGCTATATACACTCCCACACATAGATATAGCTGTATAGGTACACACCCTCGAGTAAACGAAGCCTCGCAACGCAGATAGCAACGCTGCACTTGGCTAACTCGCTCGCGGCCTAATTAGCCGTATCGGCCTCGGCTCTCTCGGGGGGGTCGCATAGTACGAGACTACACCGTGTGCCCGAGTCTTTGTCCCGGGATTAATTTTTTGCGAATGTAATGGATGATTTTTCACGGGAATCACGCCTCCTCACAACGTACGTCTGTCTCTCCGGTATATACGAGCGAAGAAATAACGAAATAACCGCGGCTCCTTTCATCCGAGATAGCATCTCTCGGGGGCTCGAGTGTAGTTCCCCTCGCTATCCTCTCTTTGTGTCCGTTCACCTCGGGAAACACTTTCTTCTTCTTCTTCCTCTTCTTCAGGATTGCCGGCAGCATCAGCGGCGGTGGCTCTGTATATACATGGCTTTTTCCGCCTCCCCAGCGGATCTGTGCCTTCGAGGAGATTGCAACTCGCCGGCCGTATATATATACAGCTATCTTTCTCTCGCTCGGCAGCGGCGGTGGCGTCCCTTAACGTCTCCAAAGGAAGTAAAAATAGCTGTTTCTCCTTTTGTTTCAAAGTCTCCGCGCCGCCGCCGGCTGTGCTCTGATAAAGTTCGCCGCGAGTGTATAGATGTGTATAAGATGCGTTGTAGGCAGCCGCGCGCCTCAACAATATCGGCGCGCGAGATTTATTAATGCATAAAGTCTCTCTCGTTTTATCGTCGGCTCTCGCGCGTCTTTCGGAAAAATATAAGCGATGAGTGCGCGGATATAAGATGCAGGGGGTGGAGAGGAGAGTATCCGGCGGATAGGCAGAGCGTGTGTGTGCTGTGCTGTACATATACGCGGCATCGACTCGAAAGTACAAAAAATGCATTCTCGATGCACGTAAATCAGCAGAGCGCAGGTCGACCATCTAAGAAAGTACAATGAAGGCTTTCCTCCAAATGTCCATCTAGTCGTGGCCTCTCGCGTGTTCAACTTTGTTCTGTCCCACGGTCCGCATAAGTTCGCGCAGAACGAGAGGGATATACTATATAGTAGAGAAACGAGCGAAGAGCGCTGCGCACTTTTTGAAGAGCCGGACCAGCTGGACCGGAAGCTACTGCTCGCCTGGGCTGAATTACGGGTGCAGCGAGCCGAGGGCTGCACAGCGCTGCCGGCGTCTACTCTCTCTCTCTCTCTCTCTCTCTCTCTCTCTCTCTCTCTATCTCTGTGGGCTGCGCGCATGTATATCGAGGCTCTTTAAGCTCTACTGGAAGTTGCTTTTCAAGTTTCGGGCGAAACTACGTCCCCGTGAGTCGAGGTGGCCGGAAGAAGAAAAAGAAGACAGAGCTGCGCCCGCATGTGCGTCCGACTTTACTATGGGGAATTCGAAAATTATTTCGTTCGTATTATCTGCGCAACAATTTTTTATGAATTACGTAACGATTTACAGTACACGCGTCGATTTTTTACGTACTTCTATGTAGGATTCTCGTAAAAGTTCGCTCGAGATCGATGATGGGGCGAAGAGAAATCGCTTCGAAAGCAGCCCTGACACAATCGTCGACACTGCCATTGAGAGTACTTTACCGAAATAAAACGCGCGTAATAGAAAGAAGAAGAGAGCGCGGGCAGAGAGAGAAAGAGAGAATAAGGCGACGACGATAAGCGCAATCGATAGGAATTTTTCCTCTCTTATACTCGCCGGTGTCCCCGAGATCTCTCGTAAACACTTTCTTATCGTAACGACTGTGATTCGCACTTATTTCGCCGCTTTACTTCCCTGCTTAAAAGATCTTTATCGCGCGCTCTATACTGCTGGCCTGAAATACCAGCTCACTAAATACCGAGAGAGGAGAGAAATGTATCGGGGCTCAGAGAAACATTGTCGCGTTTATTAACGTAATCGCGTTATATGCCGTACCTGCGCGCTGCGGTTGCGGTGTAATCGGTTTAGAGCCGCGTATATTCTCCGCAGCATTACAGAGACTATAGCGAGGGCGTAAAACGGCTAATAATCCTCGAAGACGCTCGAAGAAAATTGGAATCGATTTTTCGCGCTCGCGTGTATTATTGTGCGCAGCAGCTGCGTATATCGAGAGACTAATTGCGAGAGCGATGCATCAGCCCTCGCGGCTGCAGATTCACGCAGGCACACGCGTCAGTGGATCGGCCGTATTATAGTAGTACAGCGCACAAATACACGCGCGTGTATAGATCAGATATAGTAGTGGTGGCGCTGCACGTATGCGCACGGTTATTCCCTTACCGCGTACGGGGCAGCCGGCAAAGCCTCCGGTATTTAGTAGATTAAATTCGCGGCACCGAGCAGTTAAGTCGGGAAATTCCCACGTCCAGCCAAAACCTCGCTCTATTCCGCTGCGCTGTATACACTAATGCTGCGTGACTCTCGGTGCTTGGGCCTATAGTTAGTCTCGCGTGCAGTGTGTCGGGGGAAAAATGCGCGCGACGCGGGATAATTGTCATCGGGAATAAGTGCGTCGAAATCAGAGCGGGTAATCCTTCCGACTATACTCTGCGTCTGCTTCGTAATTTACCGTATAGCGATGTATCTCACGCTCTGGAATATTTTACCCGCGAAAACACGTCGCGAGTATATGCACAGAAACCGCTTCATTTATATAAACGCACACACGCACGCAGAGACCTGACTTTGAAAAACGCAATATATCCCGCGGTTTGGCAACGGGTGAGCGCGCAGCTCGCCTGGGCTATTTGAATTTCATATCAGCCCTCTCGTAAAACAAAAATATATAATATTCAAATAGGTGCCCTTTCGATATTCCCTCCCCGCCGATTTTAATTAACGCTCTCTCTCTCTCTCTCTCTCTCTCCCTATATCGCATCCGAAAATCCTGCGCACGCATATCCATCAAATCCCGCATCAATCTTCGTGTGCCGAATGACTGAGAGAGAGAGAGAGAGAGAGAGAGAGAGAGAGAGAGAGAGAGAGAGAGAGAGAGAGAGAGACCCGGAAACATTAGCCACACAAGACGCGGCCCCATTCGTCAATCATCGAGATCTGGAAAAACAATTTGTATTCGAGATTATATTCATCCCGGAATTTTCGCAAGATTAGGAAAATTCGGTACGGGTAATACACGCGCGGCGCGGGGCTGAATATCGATCAATATTTCACGGCGCCGCGCGTTAATGCTCCTCGCCGTTCGTCGAATTACCTTACTCTTCCCAATACACGCAGCTGCATCCCCCTGTCTGTCTGACAGTCGGCGGCAGGGTCTGAATTATTATCGAGCGTCTTGCCTCGCGAGCGTTTTCCGGACTGCCACGCGCGCCGCCTTGTTATAATCCCAGGAGGCGACTGCGGAAGGATATGTGGAGAATACACACGGCCGGGAGCTTGAATATTTGAGCGCTCGACGCCGGCGAGGAGGATCGTGACGGCGCATGTATATAAAGCCGCCGACGTCTCGTTTTTGCCGATGACTGATCCGCCGATGGATTATTGAACGCCCACGCGGAGTACACTTTCTTGTTCGGGTTTGTTGCATCGGCTCTTCGTTGAATTAATTTTGAGAAAGGCTTTGAAAAAAGATAGTACAGCAGAGGGATGTCTGGCGCAACTAGCGAAAAGGGGAAAAATCGTCGGGGGATGTGAATCGGAATCAGTTTCAAAGGACCGAGTCTCTCTTTCCTGCAGTGCAGCTGTCGCGTCGCGCTTTTTTTGTTTGACGTCGCGTGCACGCGTCGGGCCTTGAATAAAATAGAATCCCGCGCGAATCCTCGCCGGATTAAAAGTTCCCAGCGCAGCGAGCGCTGCAGGAGAGAGAGAGAGAGAGAGAGAGAGAGAGAGAGAGAGTTTCATTCATTAGACTAATCAGCGAAATGTATTCAAAGTCCTCTGGCTGTAAGAGCGAATGAAAATCGCTGGTGGACCGTCGGAAATGCGATCGCTGATGGGTTTACGACGTTTACGCATCAGAGCACACGCACGACCACAAGCGCGCTGTAAACTGGTTGAACGAATGAGCCAAGCTATCGGTGACACACTATCACGGTTTGCCGCGTACCCGATGTCGCTCCAAGAATCACCGATGAATCGCTAATTCCCGTAGAGTCAATTGGTTGAACTCTAGTCGACGCGGAGTCTGAGAGGAGGTGGAAGAAATAAACGAACTTTTTGATTAAAACAACAAAACTCGCTAATTGGAACGGTCGCACACTTGCTTTCTCGTCATTTCCCATACAGTAAAGAAGCTTGTATTGTTATCCGCTCGTTTTTCCGTCTAGTGCGTGCGCGAGGGCGATTTTCGCGCCTCTTCGTAACCCGCTGAGATAAGCGCGCTCGGATGGATTCCCAAGCACCCGACTCTCTCGTGTACTTCCCTCCTTTTCTCAGCCACCGGCTGCTTTTTTTGCGGAAAACGATAAAGGCCGGCCTCCCTCTGCACTCGAGCCTCATCGTCGTCGTCTTTTTTCCCCTCCTATACGCTCCTTCTTCCCTCGTTTCGCAGAGCCGACTTTTCCGCTTTGATCGACCAGAAATACACGGCTGCAGTTTGATTGCGCGAAATAAAAGAAGACGTTATACGCCCGCGTACACGCGCGGCTGTGTAACCGCGTCGAAGGGAGTTTCGCTTCTCTTTTCGCTTTTGCGCGGCTGCTTTTCGACGCAGAAATACTGCACAAATTGCGCGGCGCGTATATATGGCCTGGAGTTCACGTCCGACCGCACGCGGACCTGATCTACTGAGGAACGAACCGCACAGCGTATGATATATATACAAAAATCAGAAGTCGTCTCTTCTGTCACTGTTATGCTATATATCCGTGCGCAATCAAGGCCTCGTAAACAGTAGCCGATCAAAGCGGAGGACTATCGCTGTCGAGCGCGACAACAAAGGGAGGCAAGGAAATGGAGCGAGCAATCGGGTCGCGACTTCTTCCGTAGCCTACGCGTACGGCCGTCATTAACGAAAAGTAGACAGTGCAGAGAGAGAAAAAGAATGAAAAAACCACGCTCAACAAAAGCTACCTGATTGCCGAGCGCACAATGCGTTTGTAATAGGACGAAAGGGGGAAGGGAAAGAGACAATGCTGCGCACACTCTAGGAAATGCCTCGGATATACACACACAGTCGCGGTGTAATAACAAAAGCGACACACCGATCGCCATCTCTTCCCCGTCGATTTCCTCGGATTTTCATTGGCAGAGAGAGAGAGAGAGAGAGAGAGAGAGAGAGAGAGAGAGAGAGA
>JAZHPH010000636.1:0-31302 GCA_037356405.1 Nasonia oneida | reverse complement strand
GTTGGGTGGACAAAAGGCGCCGGTGTCGATGGCTTCACGCAAATCCTGGTTGTAGAGCGCCAAAGGTCACGGCCTTGACGATGAGAAGGCACCGGTGACGGTGGCTTCGCGCAGACGATTTAGTCCATCGGCGAGGGCTTCCACGTTGTGCAACGTATAGTTGCGGGGAGACTATACGCGCCGGCGTGCGTATAGCTCAAAATGGCGGCGCGTCGCTAGGACTTGTTGCTGCCGCCCTCGACACGAAAAAAAACGTGTGTCGAGGAGATCGACTTGGTTGTCGATAGTACTCCGCGTGTGCATCGGCGTGCCAGCGTGCACACGGGAGTGTGCGATGTGCGTGAAGAATGACGCAATCGCAAAATGTCTTTGTCCGCGACGTGCGAGACATTAAAGCATAATACTTATTATTTAAATTTAAATTAAATTCAGAGAATGTATTGTTATTGAATGATATTATGTAGTTATTACAAAAATATATTTATTTTGATGCGATGTGATGTATTAAACACAACAAATACCGAAGGGATTAGATTTTATTTACGTCGGACAAAACACCAGAGAAAAGGGCTAAATTTGACGTCAAGACACAACTACATCACTATAGACGATAAATGAGGAAATTTTTGGTTAATGTTAAGTACAAATGCCACATAAATATTGAATTTTGTGCATCTATTCAGAGTATAAAATATATCTATAAGTATATTCACGAAGGGGCTCCCGGAACTTGGCGGAAAATATTAGGATACAACAATTTAAAAAATATGGTCAAACTACGCATCGTCTGCAGAGTTTGCAAAACTATTTAGTTTACTCGCGCAATTTGTTATTTATCAGTAAAAATTAAATCAAATTTGATTACCCATTTTCGGATAAAAACGGCTTGCGCTTGTGCTACAGAGATCTTATAGATACGTAATTAGGCTCAATCGTCTGCAAATTTTCTGCGCAATTTTATAACATTAATGGTTTTTATGGAAAATGTAAATTTTCTGAATAAATATGATTTTCCATATTCCAGCTATAGCTGCATAATGACGTGCGGCGTAGACGCCGTAGAGCAGACGACACAACAGTTGGCAACTCTAGAATTATTCATGCTCTAACATCTGAGTGCGGAGCTCACCCCGCAACACATACGCGGCCGGCCAGCAGATAATCAAAAAGGTGTCGACTACTCGAAAGAAAAAGAAAAGCCATCCGCGACGAGCGAGGTGAAAGCCGTGTGTGTATGTCCAAAGCTAGATCGTGTCGTCTGGTGCATCAGCTGGAGGTTACGCTGGTGAAGTGCGGCTCTGCAAATGGAGTAGTGAGTGCCGGAGAGCGAGGACTCTTGGATAAGATTAGAGAAATAAAGAGCAAGGAGGTCGGTATAATCGGCTACTCGGAGCCGGTGGTATACAACAGGTGTGCGGAAGGTAGGCGACGAGGCCGATGGGCGATTAGGAAACGATGGCTTTGTCGAGCCTGCAGCTGATGACGCCTGAGCACACGTACACAGGCGCAGTGTACTACGGAGATATATTCATCTATACTGCTGCGAGAACGCCGACACCGACGTCGTGCCCACGGCCAAAGTTGGCAAGCTTCTCAGGTCTGCTAATCTGTCCTCCGAGGTTACCCTCCAGGTACAGAAACATCTATACCTTTTCTCTCACTCTTTTATTCTCTATCTTGCTCTCCCTGTTCTGTTTACCTGCTGCTTGCTGAGTTCTGTTGCTCTTTTTTTACTATACGTGCTGTGTTGTTGTTTTATTCTACTATTACAAAAATGTATAATTATATTTGTACTCTTTGTAGATACTAGATATTTGCAGTAGTGCTACAAGTAACACACTTAACAGAAAGCAGTTTTACGCTGCTTTAAACTGGTAGCAGCACATCAAGCTGCCCTTGAGGTTCACAAGGATTTAATTTGCGCTTCTGTAGACAAACTTGCTCTGCCAAAATTCACATGGCCTTCTTCAATGGGAGATGAAGAGGAGGTAAATAAAAAGCGCTTCTCTAAAAAATGTTCTAGATTAAAATTTTTTTTAAACTAGATAAAAATTTTATATTTACAATGATAGGAATAACTGTAAAACAAACTTATTAAAATACAAGGGTTTGAAACCACTCAAAAAGAAGAAAAAAAAAATCAGCACAAACAGAAGAATTTATTGTTCATAAAGACTGCAATCCAAAGAACTGTAAACCACTAAATTTTCAAATCAAGTTAAATGAAGAGTGGTCAAAAATTAAACATTCTGAGGTGAAAAAAAATAAATTAAAAAAAGGTTGGACTAATATTGTGTATAGAAAAATATGGGAAGAAGAAAAGTTGCCATGCGCCTGTAATTTTAAAAATTGTTATGTAGATATTGATAAAGTGTAATTTTTAGCGGATACTGCACTGATTTGAAAACTAACATTTATGGAAAAATGCATGATCAAAAAGATATGTCAACTACACTATATACGTTTGAAATAAAAACGTATGCAACACATAAAGTTTCACACACAAAAAAAAAAAGCTTGCATTGGATGATCGAATTGAAGCAAAAAAATCTTATTATACAAACATGCAACTGCTTACAAAGAAGATATACGAAATAAGTAATACTAAACTGTTCTTATGAACCAGCAAATTTACACGATTCAAGAGTTCATGAAAAAGCTAGGCAAGAAGCAAGGAATGATGATATTCAGTACACACCTTCTTTAACTATAATGTGTAAGTTTGTCAGAGAAAAATGTGGTGTACGAAAAGTTAGTTGGAACCCTTTTTATGTTTTTTATTGGACTGATAAGCAAGTTGAATTTTGCAATAGAATATCACATTTGAACTTACCTTTATCTCTTGATTCAACTGGTAGTGTTGTTAAACGAGTTAAATATAAATCAATTGTGAAAAGCAAAACAATATTTTACTATGTAATTGTCGTAGGGTTTGAAGGCAAAATTATTCCCCTTTGGCAAATGATTTCTTCAATCCACCATGTTGCTGTTATCGAAGAAGGTTTAAAAAGATGGATTGAAGAAAGTAACGCAACTATCCCAAAAGAAATGTGCACTGAAGGATCACCTACACTTCAGAATGCTATTACTTTGGCCACTAGTAACTTAACATTTGTCGAATATAATTTACAGTGTTATAAAATTTTGATAAAAGAATTGAGTGACTTGCCAAAGTGCTTTTATCGTTCTGACATTTTTCATCTGTTACAAACGTTGAATCAGTGGAAATGTTTTAATGGATTTGATAATGATATTATTCAGTTTTACAAAAGATGTATAGGATTTATGAGTCAATTGGATTCGATTGTTGAATTTAGAAAAGTAGCTTTAGCAGTTTTTGTTGTATCAATGTCCCCTGTAACAATAGATAATTACCCATGTTATAACAGTTTACGATTCCTAACACAAACTTTGAGAACGTATAATCTACCAGAAACTGAAACACATGAAAAATTAATTAATTCACCATCAATAACATATTATAACAATGAAGAACCTATTGGAGAATGCAAAAATGCATTATCGTCATACATCAATGACATTGTGGTAGAAGCAAAATCACTTTGTTTGTCTCATGAAAAAGTTACGGATAAGCCCAACTTTTATCATTGTGAAAAATTTTTCTTAATGTTCCAAAGTCTTTGCGAAAAATTTGCGAGGGTATACTGTGGATACTCGAATTTTTGAAAAAGAAATCCGTGGACTTCAAACATAGTCCTAACAATTTCACTGGCCGGCATGTGAGCTGAGCTGAGCTCTCAAGTGCTAGTTCAGGGACTTGATCAGTCGAAAATGTTTAAGATACTTAATATCACCTACTGTATTTTAATGAGTCATGGAAAACGTTCGCCCATGCGTAATCTTTAGATAATCCTTTTCTGCAGTTCTAACCTCAAATTCTAATTGTGTTGTGATTGTTGTTAAGATCAAGAAATTTAAAGAAAGTGAAATAGACATTTGTGAATAATACTGGCATTATTCAAATTAATTTGTGTGCTCGGAAGGTTTCTTAATATATTTAGTATATCTGGTGAAAATAGTAAATAGTCAGTCTGTCTGTTTACTGTACTCCGACAAAGGACGCAGTTCTACAGTGATATCAAAGTCAGCTCCATGCCTTGATAAATGATCAACATTGTCTGGTTTCTGGATTCAAACAAGTCACACGTCAAGCAGTTTTGCCCTCAGTAATTTCAATATCATCAGCTGTCAGTATCACAACGACCTTCATCAGAGGAATCAATCTGCTAATTAAAAAGTGAGTAGAAGCTGCTATTTGAAGCCAAGTTTTGCCAATCAGCTGTCTGCGATCTACGTCTGCTCCTTTTGATATCAGAGCCTTGACTATTTATTTTCATTTTTGTGCCAGAAATTTATCAGAGGTTGACAGATGCAGTGCAAAAGTAAGCATGTACACCTTATTTGTATTTGTAAGTGCTAAGTCATGTCCTAAAGGATTGAGCCCATATTATTTCTAGCATTAATAACATATGACCCTTTATCAAGTAATACTGTAGCTACTTTAACCAGTTTCTTGTCATCACCAGGTGGAGGCTTTGCAAAAGTGTTTTTTTCATTATTATTTTAAATATTGCTTATTTGGATAACAGCTGCTATTTTTGCAACCCATATGATAAATGTAACTTTGTTTATTTTATTGTTATTCCAAACAGAATACTAAAATATTCACAAATATTTTCAGGATATAATTTTTGAGGCTGCTGTGATGAAATGAATGAATTAGTGAAGCCGGATAGCTTGACCAGTTCACAGAAAATCTTCAAAACAGACCTGTAACGGTTCAACTTTCCCCAGGACTTGGACAGTCAGTCGGTTCCAGGATCTGGATTGGAGAAAGGGGCAATAAAAGAGTCTGCTCTTATGTTTTTTTTTAATGTTAACAAACTATATTTTCTTAAATAGATAATAGTAATTGGGAATCAGTTGTTAAATCCCGTCTGAAACAGAAATCAATTATGCGTTTGGTTAAAAATATTTCGCCTTTACAAATGGAATTGTTTAAACTAGCGCTGTTAACAATTTACGCGACTTCGCTACAATAATGCGTCGGTGGTTACGGCTACGGTGTTTCGGTACGGTGACGGTATGGCGGGTCGGTGATGGGTTTGGAGGTTAGGATTTCATTCCGATACGGTGGAGTCGTGTGCGCACGGCTACACCGATCCGGGTGACTTACGTAACAACAATCTCGACCGCCCTGTGTGCGCACAGTAGCGGCCAGGATAGTGTAACGGGATTCTGAGGTTATCCCTCGGATTTATGAAGTCGTGTGCGCACGGCTTCACAAATCTTCGTCGCTCGTCTCGCTCCTCTATTTATCCTGTGTGCGCACAGAGATCAAGCGAGTCGTGAGATGTCGGCGTAAGGCTGGCTTTGTTGGTTAGGATTTTTACGGTGGCACCGGGTATCGTCACGTGTGCTCACGTAGACGAGGCTCGATGTCGCTCGGGTGTTCCAGGTTGCCTCGTGTGCTCACGACGGCAATTCGGAGTTTCGGGTTTCAGTTCGTCTACCAAATCGTCACGTGTGCTCACGAGACGACTTCGTCGGCGTAGATCTATCTCTCGCTGCTCCCTGTAGTAACGTGTGCGCACGATGCTACCTGGAATGAAGCTCGAGTAGAACTCCCCACCGTGTTGCGCTATCCGCCTTATAAAGGCGCGCGGTGTGGATACGTCTGAGTATGTACGCCGCTCGCGCCGCCTGGCGCGCCGTTGCTGAGCTGTTTGACGGCTGTCGCGCTTCGCTTCGTGTGCACTCGCCTTGTGAATGTTGCGCGCGCGCGCTCGCTTCGCTTCGTGCGGACTCGCCTTGTGAATGTTGCGCGCGCGCGCCCATTTCGCGTCGTGTGTATTCGAGCGTTGCGCCTGTTTATGTTTATCACGGCCGTCCTCTTGTATATTTATATGTGCGAGACTCGTGTCTCGTCACAGACCCAACCATCAAAGAGACGGATAAATCTAGGAAAATGATTATTATCTGATATTAAGCAATACATAATGTTGAAGGAAGCTACGTGCCAAAGAATTGGCAGCGGTTTTTTTTCTTTGTGTTAGCTTCTAAAAGAGTTAATTAATGGTTGCTGTATATAATACATTAAGTTTCTCAATATTAATTTAAAAAAATTTAATTTAAATTCAGCAAATTATATATAAGAAATATCATATATATACTATACAAAATCACTGACCATATTTCATGACATTGTACTACATAAATAAGTGTTTTTAGTCACTTGCCACGGCTTTGTGAAAGATCCGGACCGTCTTCTTTACTCTACCCGGACTTAAAATGTACTTTAAACATGTCCTCTCAGACCTAATGAAAGACATTTCTGAAAAATATTAATTAAATGTTGTTAGCAACAAGTACAGTGTGATAAATATTAATTAAATTTATTAGCTATATATACAACGTATGGATAATAATTTTAGGTCTGAAGGGGCATGTTTAAGGTACATTTTAAGCCGGGAGTTTTTCAATCGAGTAACTAGAATTTTCGAGTACTTACACAGTCCTATTCAAAATAACCGATCAATCCTTTTAATAATCTTTGGAATGTTACTCTACTGCCACTCTGTCTCATGGAAAGACGCGTATATTACCATAATTTGCGACACGAAATAATAAACACCGTTATTTCTTTCAACGTTTCCACAACGTTCGGTAACTTCTATAAGGAGGGGTGTGGAGAGAGCAGCGGGAAGTGGGAGGAAACAAAAGGGGGTGTAGCAATATATACATACACATATTTTTTTAGGTTTATTAATTTAATAAAGCAAAAGAGTAACTTTTAGTCTAAAACAATATTGTATATCTGTATAACTTAGTATGATAAATTTATAGGTGAAATAACGATGTGTAGTTTTAATGTATCTTTATTGGGACCAAGTAGATACTTTGATACTACTGTATTGGAACTTATAGAATCTTGTAAAGGATTAAGTTCTTCGAAAGGTAATATATTATCCAAGTTGAGTATTCTATCATTGGAATTAAATCTATAAATAACTTCTTTGACTCTGGCTATGTGTTCGACATCATCCTGAATTCCATAGATTAGTACTCCAATTTTTACTCGCATATCCAAATCACTATCACTCGGGGGCTCTTTACATGTAAGTGATAATCGAACTGATCGTATAACATGTTCTGGCATTTCAACGGTGCCTTGCCAAACAATTAAAAAAAACTTTTTGAACCATACCCCTTTGGGATACAAATCAACAACCCATTCACAAGTTTTATCACCTGCATAATCAGCCAAATGAGAATGACTTGAAAATACAAGTGTTCTTGTGTGGTAAGAAAGTAAACTATGAAAATTTTCAACCGTTAGCAAAGAGCTACAAGTATCTACAGTATAAAGCCTAGGTTCAAATAAAAGTAAACCATTATCTTCGGTTTTGATAATTTTGCGCACACGTTCGTTATGACCTGAATGAAATGACATGCCAATAGCCATTCTTTCTACGAAAAACTCCTTATATTTTTGTGTTAAAGGTGACAATAATAGTTCTGCTAACTGTCTAGGAGACATCATCGGAAATCGTATTGGTATCATGACTGCAATCACCATTTGCTTTAAAGTAGTCTCAACATCTGTGATAGGTAATTGACTTTTCAAACGATCGTTTTGATGATTAAGCCAAATTTCAAGATATTTAAATAATGACAATTCATCGTATATCACAAGACTACTTTGATGCAACAAAGATACAAGCACATCTAGTTCAAAATTAGCAAAGTCTGGCGTAGCTGCTACTAGTTCAATATTCCATTTGACAAAATTATGACACGAATTTGTTATTTCATTGTGACCGCAATTTAAACTATACTGAAACCAAGAGATAAGAGTCCCGTGTATAGCAGCTACAGGAATGTGATCTCGCATAAAATTTAAGCATGAAGCAATAAGATCTCTAACGTTGTATTTATCAGCAAGAGAAAGTATTGGTAAAACAATTTCATTACTAAAACCAATATGTCCAGTATAAAAGTAACGCAAGAATTCACTAAAAATAGTTGCGCACTGAGGTGTTTCTTGGAGTGCTACACGACTCTCCTGTGATTCACTCCATTGAGGACTCATTAGCATAACCTCGAAAACATCACTTGAAGCACATAAAATTAATCGATGAGCAGGGTATTCTACGTCATTTACTACTAAACAAATATCGTTCATCAAACGCTCAGCATACAGAGTAGCAATTTTCATAAGAACGGTTCGAGAATTATCCACCTGAAACAAAAACATAGAAAACACATAAATATTTAAGAATCACTAAATTATTGAATTAATAATATTAAAATTTCCTTTAATATTGCACAAAAATTTGAACCCCCGCGTTCGTTGCAAATTGGTGTGCCAGTGTCTTCAATGATAACGCGTTTTTTTATAATAAAAAGTTTTACTGCCGCTGGTTCAGAAATTTAAAAAGTAGAGCGAAGGTAAAAAGAATAGCAAGCTATGCTATAAAACTTTTAGTTTTTATTAGGCTTACTTTAATAACAAAAAAACATTACAATTTTTATGCCAGGTAAATGAAATCAAGTTACTACAAAGTCTTCACAAAAAAATTCTTGTAATTTTCCCAAATAGTTTGTGCTAACGGTAATTTGTTTGCCATTAAAAACCAAGCAAAAAACAAACGCCATTGCTTTGGTAAAATAATTGTACATGCCTCATCTAATATACAAAAAATTTCTTCATCGTTTTCAATTAATCCCATAGCTATTGCTGTTTCAATAAATGTTGAATACGTTTTATTTTCAAAGTTCTTTAAACCATCAAATGAGGTTGCCCCTTTAACTCTGTGTAATATTAATTTTAAGTGATCCACTTCTTTTTCGTAAAAACATTATGTTCTGGTATATCACAAAACAAAAAATTTCGCGAGCGTGAGAGTTGCTCTCTGACCATAGCTTGATCGCAACCGCGCTTAGGCTGATAATGTGCTTAACTAAGTAAAATTATGACAGCTTGACATTACAATTTGATTATTAATCTTAGAACGAGTGAAAGAACTCAGAGTGAGTTCCGACAAAAGGAAAGGGTTGAGTGAGTGAAGGGTTCTTTTTAATTAACACACAAGTTTTCGCGGTACACAAAAGGCACTTGCTTTGGCGTAAAAACCCTCACGGTTTAGAGGGAAAAGCCTCAGCAAGTGTAAGCTTTATTGAAAATAAGGAAAGTGAAACCATACAAATAAAAGAAAGAGAACAGTGACTCTAAATGAGAAAAAACTCAAGTGAAAGAACGCACGCAAATGCAAAGACGCGAGGTACCTTTTCCGCACGCAGAGAGAGCTCTCTTACCGCAAGGACGAACGCAAAAACCGCCGCTGAAGAGGGCGTAGAGCAGGCCCCGTCGTATTCCGCCGCCGCTTCCGTCCTGGTCCTGGAGGTCTGGAAGCTGGGCCTGGGGAGCGAAAGGATGGTCCGCAACCGTGCACCAAGCGCGCCCCGACGTCTCGGAGAGCCAGACGCTTGGCACGAGGGCAACAAGGGGTGTTGCCGCTATTCGCTCGCCCCGAAGGAGTCACGTACAACACGTGGACACCTTCGCCAACAAACCTTAAAACTATCGCCTCGAGGCACACTCACACACGCGCACAAATACACACACGCGAACGACGCGATCACGAATTTTCCGCTAAACACAACAAACACGGCGCAGAACGAGGTGAACAGTGATAGCTCTGAGAAGAACAAGTCACTGGCTCACCGTACAGAGAAAAACGTCGAAAAGCGTAAGGAAGCCAAACGTGCGAAGCGCTAGGCAGTCCGAACAGGAATACGCGCGCGCGGGCCCTTCGCGCGCTCGCAAGCGGGGCCGGCGGCGCGCAACTCGACGCATGCGCGCGCGCTCTCAACGTCGCAACGGAGAGCGCGCAGCGGCGCGAAATTCAAAAAGCCTAAATTTACACCTACACTAAATGAACGGACAAAACGAACTGAACACAATTTACTGGTACGCATGCACGCTGTTCGAATTGTGTCGCGCCGCACTGATAGTTTATGGAAAATTTGTGGAGTTAAACAAGCGATACCTTGACTAAAGTTTAAATCAGCTGGAAATAACAAAATTGCCAAAATTAATAGTTCGACGAAATTGAAATTAAAATTAGTTCGATCTAAAATTATTTTTATAATAATAATTATTATGCTTGATTTAATGAATTTAATAAAATAGTTATAACTGCCAATTCAAGATATTGAATTGGAAATCTCTGAAAGATGTTCAGAGAAAACAATATAATTATCTTCACGGATGAATTTTGAGAAAGTTTTGTGCTGTCCAGATGGACGAGAAATGAGATCGATTAAAGTTCGAAGAAAATAAATTTGACCGCTTAAAAAATTGAAACGTTTTCAAAGAAATATGTATATATCGGGACTTGGTTGGAGGACGCGAGAGCGCCAACACGTGTCTCGCGCGAGACCGACAGTTCTGATAGTTTTTGAGTGGGAAGAAGGAGAGAAAAAATAAAAAGTGATTGGAAAGTGAGAGAAGATAGAGTGTATGAAGAAGTGTGTGAAAGAAGCAAGAAGGAAAAGTGAATAGGAAAAGAAAAAAGAGAGGAAGAACAGAAAGGCGGATACAAAAAGGTTAGAAAGCCACGAGTGTCATGGCGGACGGTAAAGCGAAAGGAGCGGGAAACAGCGGAGAAAAGAGCGCGACGAACAAAGATAAGGAGGAGAAGAAAAAAATAACAACAAGGCAGACAACTTTAGAAAATTTAGTAGGAGGAAGAAAAGTGACGTTCAAAGATGAGGCGGAAGTGAAGAAAATATGGGAAGAATTAGGAGCAATGAAAGAACAAGAACATGAAGGAAAAAAGCGCGAAAGAAGGAAAAGAAAGAGACACAGAGTTGAGAAAAATAGAAAGTGTAGTAAGAGAATTGAAAGAAGAACTGAAAAGCGGAAAGGAAAAGATGGAGGCCCTAGAAGAGAAAGTGGAAAGTTTGGAGAGCACGGTAGCCGAGTTGAATGAGAGGATAACGGCGGCAATGGAGATGCAGGCGGAGACATCAGCCGAGACGGGAGAGGAGCGGTTCATCGATGGAGCAACAGATGGCGCGAGAGGTTCCACTTGGAGCCTAAGGAGCGGGATGAGCCAGCGGTCGCTGCGCAGCGGCAGCAGCTGGGGCAGCGTGACTTCGGATGCGGTCTCAGGGAGAGAGGTGAGTTTGATGAGAAAAATGTTATACGATAAGGATAGGGCGGAAAGAGCGTGCAACATCGTAATGAAAGGGTTAGCGGAACATGCGATTGAATTAGAAAGGTTGATAGGAAAAAAAGAAGAGCTGAAGAAGTGGGTAGAAAAATTAATAGAGGAAAAATTAGGAACAGAAGTAAGGGTGGAGACAGCGAGAATAGGAGGAGGGAGAAATAGGGTAGATAGAGTCATAATTGCAAAACTAGGAAGCGAAGAGGAGAAGAGAAACGTGATGAAGAATAAAAATAGGTTAAAAGGGACGAATTTATATATAGAGCATGATTTAAGTTACGAGGAAAGGAAAAAGCAGGAGGAAATTAAGAGATGGTGCATGGAAAAGAAAAGGAAGGGATGGAATGTAAGAATAGGAATAGGTAGAGTAGCAATCGATGGACAGTGGATAAGATGGGAGGAAGAAGATAGAATAAGAGAGGTAGAAGCTGAAGACAACAGAAGACAGGAGATAGTAATAAAGCAATTAGAGATGAGGGAGGAAAAACGGAATGAAAATAGGAATGAGGGAACGGAAGGAGAAATAGGAGAAGGAAAAGAGGACGGAGGAGTAAATTTCGATTAGGCCAGAAATGGAGATCGGAACAGGAGAAGGAGGAGAAGAGGATAGGAAAAAGAGAAACAATGTTTACAAATAAGCAGAAAGAAAATAAAGAGGAGGAAAAATGTAAAGAAAATAAAAGAAATAAAAATAGGAATGAAGAACAGTGGTGCAGGCGACATAGTCCTACTTGCATTGAATAGGGAAGCAATTCTAGACATGATGGATACATTGAGAAGGTTTCTGAAAGAGAGAGACTTAATCTTGAGCACCGAAAAGACAAAGATATTGATTTTTAACAAAAAAGCAAATGAAAAGAAAGAAAGATGGAGATGGGAGGGAGATACAATAGAAGAGGTTAGAGTATTCAAATATCTAGGATTCACGTTCAACAGGGAGGGCAACCATAAAGACCATATAAAAGATATGAAAAAGAAAGGCTTAGCCGCAGTTAAGGAGGTGTGGGGATTAGGAGAAAGGGCCTGCAAATATGATATAAAAGTAAGAAATATGCTATTCAATTATTTAGTGAGAAGTGTAATGGAATACGGAGTAGAAATTTGGGGATGGGAAGAAAAAGTAGAATTGGAAAACATATTAACACTATACTGGAGATGGATCCTAGGATTAGATTTTTGCACGCCCAAGTACTTAATACATGAAGAAGCGAAGTTAACAAAACTAAAAGGAAGATGGGCCCTGCGGGCACTGAAATATGAAGATAGGATAAGAAATCAGGAAAATGGGAGACTAACAAGGATCTGCTGGGAAGAGAAACTGAAGAACGTGGAAGAAGATGAGTATATGAGGAAAAAAGAAAAATATTTAAACAATATAGGACTTAGCACGGTGGAAGTGGAAATAATGAAAGGATTGAATAAAGATATAGGAGAAGAGATTCTAAAAAGAGAAAAAGACTCACAATTGCAGTGGCAAAGAGAGAAAATAGATCAGTCCAGATATAATACAAGATATAAAGAGATAGTAACGTTAGGCAGACCAGAGTATCTAAAGAAAGAGAACAGAAACATCAGGGAAATAGCTAGACTTAGGTTTGGAAACGTAGAGAGCGCAAACAGATATTGGGAAACAGAAGAGAATAGAAAATGTAAGTTATGTAGGAAAGAGTTAAGAACACTGGAACACGTAGTCGAAAACTGCGAAATAACTAGAAAATGGAAAACAGATACAAACAAAAATATAGCAATAGGACTAGAGCAACTGAAAGATGTCTGGGATGGAAGAAGAAACGAAGAAGTAGGGAAATGGGTAAAATAATTAGAATTAGAAATAGAAAAAGAGAGACTTAGACAAGGGTAGACATGGGACTCAAAGCAGGGAAAGATTGATAAAAGGTAAAATTGTAAAAGGGTAGAAAAACAAAATGTAAAAAAGATGTAAAAAGAGAAAAGCGCAAATGTTTTTTGCTATACGCATTAAGATATCATTCTTTGGGAAAACTAATTAACTTTAATTTTATATCTTAATGCGTATAGCAAAAAACATTTACTTGACATTTTAATATTTAGAGATTTCACTACGTTTATTTTTCTTATTCTTACCAAGGTTTTCACTTTTGAAAAAAGTTTTTTTGGGAGATTCCACATCTTTTACAAAGCATATCCTCCTTGCTATTGCACTTCATGAAATCTTGATCTATTCGACAGACAATAAGCTACTATTGCTTTAGACATTGATCGCATCGCGCATATAATCGTATAGCATTATTATATGCATATCATCGCGTGTGTCGCCGAGTAGCAGACGAATGTCGGTAAAGTAGATGAACCACTTTAACCACCGGTGTATAATACCTAATATAATACTCACCGGAAGTCACGTGACCGGAGGAGACGAAAAAATCGGGAGAGGATGGAAACTCTGAACGAAAAGAAATATACCGAGCAAATTTTCAACTTGCAATATTAAGTTAATAACTTAATATTTTTGGATGAATTTTTTTAATCATGAAAGATTAGGTTAATATATTCAAGTAGATACTAATAGATTGCGCATACGCGCAATAGTAATGATTTAAATGCTCTCGAGATCTTTTTAAAGTTTAAGAAAACCCAATTTCAAAGTATATAGGGTTGCGCCGTCGACAAATCGTACTTCGTACTTTTTCTTGCCAGCGCGGCGCTGTCGCGCCCCTTGTTTGATAAAGAATAAATACGTCGCACTTGCTCTTATCCCTAGCAGCCCTCGGTTACGTCCGGAACAATAATGATAATAAGTTATGTTGAAAAATAGCTCGAAAGCACAAGTTTGAATGTGTGGACAAGAAAGGAAATATTAGGAAATATTAGGAAATATAAGAAGATAGCAATCATTTAGATTCAACAAATTTTGTTCTTAAAAATTTTGTTTAAGATAAGTTTGAAAATGAAAGCTCGATTATGTATCAAACAAAAATGATACTAATATTGAAAAATCAATTTTTTTTTAATTCTGATAAATTGTTCAATTTTTAGATATAATGAACAAGCTCAATAAGGACAAGACTGCTGATTACAAGGAAAAAGGTCAGCGTGCTGATTCAACCCATAGTGAATTTCTTGAGTGACTGTCGAATGCTTGCTTTTTGGTGAAACAAAAATTGCCTGTCAAAAGGACAACTGCAACAAAAATTAGAGCACAACGGATTGAACTGGTAACGAGCATAAATTCAAATTACAATGACGGATTAGATAACGTGAGTAAAAAATACATAGTTTGAAAATAGTACAGGAAAAATTAAAAAAGATACAGTTCATGGGAATGTGTCCGTAAATAGTAAAAATAAACAGTTAAGTTTGACGTGTTTTTCTTTCTTTCTTAAATTATTTAATATTAAAATTGACTATTTGTAATTGATTTTATGCAATTTATCCGTTAATCGTATGTGCTCGAAAATTCGACTGAATAAAGTTGGATTATGTTCGTAAAATTTATTACAAATAGAATTGATGACATGTTACTTAAAGTTTGTAGACATTCGTAATTTGGTTTATATGCTTGATAAACTCTAACTTACAAAAGAAAGTGACATTGTTAAAGTTTGAATACAGTGCTCCTGAGGGAATAGTTATATGGCATTATGTGTAGTTCGAGCAAAGAGGTATAAAAGGAACTCAGTCTTTAAATGATAAGTCTGATGATACCAGAGCTCGATTATATAATTAATTACTAGGTATAACCATATTATTTGAAAAATAATAACATTCCTTGAAATCACTGTCACAAATCCACATTTGGTTGGAGAAACACAGATTCTTAAGGAAATAGCCACTAGAAATCGTTTACGATAAATTCTTAAATATTACAATATTTAACAGGAAATACTTCGAGAGAAGTTAAAAGTATGAGCTGGGCAGAGAGATGACGTTGTTCGAGCTTAAACAAACCAAGTAATTTCATTTGGGAAGGATGATTTACTACTACGACAGTGAAGGGCACCACAAAAATGTAGGAAGGAAGATGTGCATTGGATGCAAGGATGTAAAATGCATGTTTGTTATAGTTACCTTAACCCGAAAAACTCAGCTCAAAAAGTTAGTTCAAGAATATGAAAGTCGGAAAAGGCTCGATTTCTCGTATTCTTTATAGTCGGCGTTGTCATTATATTCGGAATACGAAATGTAAAATTTATAGCGCATCAGGCTGTAATAAGATTGAGAGGTCTAACAATAAGTCTGATAGTATTTCTGTTCTAAATTCCAAACCCGATTTTTAGTTGGCTCGTTGAAAAATTAAGAAGTGGTGTAGTGCATGCATCAACTCGGAATTGAATTTAAAACAATGGTGATACTGAAAAGCTTGATATTTAATATGTGAATTTGTATATTTCCGTGATTATAAATTCGGAGGAAGTAAGTAACGGTCCGAGTTACGCTACTGATGATTATTCAATTGAGTCTAAACAACATAATCTGTCAAGTCATTATCTGGTAAATTATAGTCTGTAAAAAATTCTTTTATTAAGGGATTAAGTATCTGTTCAGATAGTAGGATCATTGATATTTTAGATTTTATATTTGAAAGAACTTTAATCTCTGAAATGTATAAATAACTACACTGGATGATAGAGTGTAAAACAAACAGTTGGAATGGAAAAGAAAACAGTTTAAAACAAATGAAAGTGTAGTATAGTTAATCTCAGTGTGATGCCACGTATTTGACAAATGTATAAACTCTAATAAGAAAAATATGCTCGAAGTTAATAGTTCGATTGTAGATCCAGTATATAACAAGTGAACAATCGACAAAATCAGTTTGAAACTAAAGAGGAAATCTTCAAGCTTGAAATTAAATGAAATTTTATGTTGTTGATAAATACAATAAGTCTGATAAATGTATGCAAATTACTTTAAATGCTGAATTAGATATAGCAATGATCTATGCTGTAGCTATTCAAACTTTGATAATTCATTGAGACTTGTAATAAATAGTTTGAATGAGTTAATTTATTTTAAAGCACGGATTGTAAATTGGTAAAATTAATTTGGTCGAGTCAGAAAATTTAGTACATACATATAATCATAAAAAACTTGATTGATTTTATTTTCAATAATTTTTATTGAATTGATGATTTTCACTTTGTATTGTAGATAAATTTAACAATGTTTATTCAGTGACACATTCGAAGAAAATACAGATTTCATATCTTAGATTAAAGATACATAATATCTGTATAAAATGTAGCTCGAGAACATGTCTCGAAAGCATGTGCTCTATTTAAGCAGCATATATGAAAAACGTTGCTGGATAAGT
Source organism: Nasonia oneida (assembly GCA_037356405.1). Taxonomy (NCBI): domain Eukaryota; kingdom Metazoa; phylum Arthropoda; class Insecta; order Hymenoptera; family Pteromalidae; genus Nasonia; species Nasonia oneida. The sequence continues at coordinate 14,754 of JAZHPH010000636.1, read as the reverse complement.
TCACCAACCCTGATATATACCTGAAAATAACGGCATTGCTGAGATGACATCACAGTAGTAAGTAAGCCGGTATGGGGAGACATAACAAATGACGTCATCACTGGCGCATCCTTATCTTATCAATGTAAACAAGTCATAAAGATAAGGTGTCATGTTTCTAAACAGGTAATTAAGATAAAGATATCATGTTTACATAAACAAAGAAGATATCTTTACCACAATAATAAACAATGACGGTACTTTACAAGTAATAAAGATAAGGTATCATGTTTATAAACAGTTAATTAAGATAAGGATATCTTGTTTATAAGTGTGTAATTAAGATATCATGTTTACATAAACAAAGAAGTTATCTTTACCGCAATAATAATCCATGATGATACTTTTTTTTATTATGAAAACAGGTAATATAGATAAGGTATCGCCAACGTCTTAAGCATTTATCTTGTAAACAATTAAGATAAATATGGATTGTTACTGACGTCATGTACACCTCTTATGACGTCATAGGATAATAAGATTTTTTTATGTATGATGAGTTTGTAGTACGTTTATAGAAATATTGTGGTCCTAAAAAGGACCGATTTTAATTGATAAATCAAAGTCTTAGAATAAGACTTTATTGTTGCTATCCCCGATCAGTGTTGTTGTGTCCTTGATATTTGGAATCTTTATTTGCTTCCTTGTCAGGACAATAACTCCGGTACCCTTCTTTTTTCGGGAATGATCCAGTATTGGAAGAATATTGAGGTAGATACTTTTGGTATCCAGAAGCCGGTTTATATTTTACTTCCTCTCGACCTGAACCTTCTTTCTTCTTCTTCTCCATATTGTGTTTGTCTATATTACGATTATGACTCGTCAAGTGTACGCGAAGCAATGAGAACATACTCATGCATAGTTGATATTTATAGAGAGTCGTAAGGAGTGGCAGTAGGGTGGGAGGTTTAAATGATGTCACAAAAAGTGAATATTTTAATATTTTCTGGTTTATTACAAGATATGTACAAAACGTAATGATAAAAAATAGCATGTATATTTATACTTTAATTATGGCAGTATAAATGTCTTTATATATATCAAACAATTGAAAAGCAGCTATTTCACATAAGATTATATTTAAAATTATTTCCTCAATAGTATCTTTAAACTTGTCGTGAATTATAATTTTAATATTTTCAGTGTATAAAGTATAATATTGTTGAAACATCTCATACGTCTTTAGTATAGAATTAGGGTCTTTCTCAATACCATCATTTTTAATACAGTCAATTATAAACTTCTTAATATGAGAAACAATTTCATTCACTTTATCAACACACTCTTCAAGTTTACTCATACGTTCGTCAATACACTGTGAGACAATTTTTAACCCGTCAAAAGTGACTTGCTGCATGCATATCGATGGTTGGTGATAAGCTGTTTTTTGTTTCTTTGCTCGTGGTGGTTGATGACGTAGATTCTCACCATCAGTAACAGTAGCGGCAGCAGCAGCAACAGCAGTAGCACCACCATCACCACCAGTGTAGTCATTGAAATGGGAAGCGCTAACTGTATGCAGTACATCGTCGTTTTCTTCGTCAATCAAAAGATTTGGAAAGAGGGATGTTCCGACAGGTCTTTCTTCTATCAATATGGATTTGGTATTGTATGAAGAAGTAAACATCAGATCATGATTCTCCATGTACACCTTCGTTGGTCGAGCGTATTCACTTTGGAATCTGTACGCATCTTGGAAATAGCAATTTATAAGATCAAAGTAATTCTTGAAGACCTTCCAGCCAGATGCATCAAATTTGACGGATTTAAAACATGTTGTAGACGTTGAGAGTTTCACCACTGGTCGATAGCTTCCCTGGTAACTTTCTAAGCCAAGAGTAACGCGTTTCGAGTTTGACTTATTAATGGCGTAGGACGTGGAGAGCAGCATATTTGGCAGAACGTTCTGCACACGAGATGGAGCACTGACACTTGATTGGGCCATGGTACGAAAAACAAGAGGTACAATATACAGAGTTACACTTAGCAAACGATCTCTCAAACTTTCACGAAAGAACTGATGGAGCTCCTCACTCTTCAAGCTCTTTTATACATTTTAACCCCCCACTAATTCAAAGTAAAATGATCGAATGCAGTGGGGAGAGATTTTCTGCGCGTGTATTCTCAGAACTTTACAAAGGAAGTATCATATTCGTTAACCGTCAAAGGTTACGGTTACATTTCTCCGAGTTTTTAAGAACAGGGTGTTTACTCTACTACTACTACTACAACCGTCAGTTTTATCAGCTTCTCTTACAGATAAAGATTGAAATGGAATATAAAACTAAACAGTAAATATCACCGGATGTTAGTATTATAACCGTTAATAAATGCCGATGTATATGTACTTAGAACTATACAGCGAGGTGTGATGCAACAGGAAAAAATATATCATATTACTACAGTATGGAATTAAAGGAATGAGTAAGACTCTATAAATGAAAACATTTTTATATTATGAAAGATTACACTTTATTCATATTTTTACTACATGATATCTGACAATTATTATTCTTATTACTTTACATACATTCTCGAAGTACATGTTTGATTACAAAATCCTGAGCCGCGCGAGGCTTCACTTCCAAACCTTCTAACATCTTTCGAGCGTACACGATGATTATTATTTCGTAACAGCTTTTTATAGAACGATACAACTACGGCATCATTTTTTCGTGAATCTCGCGAGAACTTATGACAAAACGTGCGTAAGTTAGGTAGCCTAACCATATGGTAAAGGAACATAACACAATACTGGCCACACACCTGTGAATCAAAACTTTGCAACTTTTTTTTATTCCACTGATACCGCTTGCAATTTCTTTTGAGTCGTTTAAGATGATGTTGGGACATTGGTGGTAGTCCGTAACTGTCAAAGTATGTTCCATAACCGTTTGAGTCTATGTAGATAGCAATCCAATGTGTTCCTTTCTTCTTGTGATCATCTGTATTAGCTATGATGGCCGCGGGGTATTCCAAAACGTTTGGAATTCTATCCGCAGCATACACGCCAACTGTCTTGACGGTTAACGGGACAAGAGCTTTTAGTAATTCTTGTGTATTCATTCTATTATTATTATTATTTCAGCAATGATCGACTACGTCCTCCTCGTGTGTCGCGTAAATAGACGATGAAGTAGCTGTACGTACCCGCGAGTTTAGTTTGCAGTACAATGCATCACTAAATTTCTGTGTAGAATCTTGTGTTATACCTTCAGCTATAGAGTGTAACCACTTTCGTAACACATATGCATGATTGAGAGCACAATCGCGACTGGAGTTTATACCTTGAATGCCATGATTTAAACACATGAAGTTACCTGAATAATTTATTTTCAATTCGTCAAAATTCGGGGCATACATTTCTTCAACGTTCACAACTTCTCGACACATTACAGTCTCCAGGAATCTCCAATTGTCATGACCGCGTGTAAAAATACGTATAGCCACTTTGGCTATTTGTTGTAAATGATACTGTAGTTGTTCAATGGTGATGTCACCTTCATGCCAACGAATTCCATGAAAATGATTAGAAATGTAGTCGTTAGTTCTTTTAAGTCCAGTTGCAAGTTCTTCAAATCTATGGGGTTCCTTAACTATCCAATGTTGGACGATTCTGTGCTCTAAACCAAGTACACCAACTTCTTTAGGTGTAAACTTGTTGTTACAGTCTCTCAAACCCTGAATATTGATAACGTAATCCATGATACTATAAAAATTGACACAGTCGATCCAAACTCCCTCACTTCTCAAACGTCACTGAGAGTATGACGTTTAGCTTTTTTTTTGCTCATCTATAGCATAGAGGCGCTGCTGTTGCTTTTTCCCCATCCCTCTTCTCCTTCTTCACCTTCTCCTCTTACTTTTCCATCGCTTTAACGGTATTATGCATTAAAATCCGTTATTATTTGCCTACTTGAATCTATTTCCAAGACATTGTCGTATTCGGCGTAAATTATACAATTGATTGTAGATTCAAGTGCTCTTTCAAATTTTACCTCTACACGAACACTGCCGTGCTTGATTAAATTCCAATGAGAAACTGAATTTGCTGATAAATCAGGCGTTAGATCAAAAGCAAATAATGTATACCCTTCATCGTAGTCCGATCGTGAGATAATTAAGGCTTCGTTTAGAAAATGAATTCCAGTCCCAGAATATAGTGTATGAAACGAGTCGACAAATAATTGACTTTCACCCGTAAATCGAGGCTGCAATGGTTTGCTGGGAATCTGGACACCATCCACATAAAGAGAAATATAGTTTATATTAAAATGTTGGAAATTAAATGGATTAAGCTTTCTATTTCCATTGAATGCCTTGTTATCCACAAATCCAATGATTATTCTTTTGGGTATTTGACCGAGAATAACGTTGTCCAGTGTATCACCAAGAATACCTCTATGCATTGTAAATGCCTTCACCTCTACACGATTGATTGGATATTTAGCAGTGGCTTTTGTAAGTGCATTAGCATGAGCTAGTATAACACCTGGACTTATTTTAACTCGACGCACAATCAGTGAAGCTTCCTTAATGCGTATTGTAAATTTATCATCATCTGTAAAATCCATCAAACAAAAAGCATCCTTACTCCTAACCAATCGTAATCGCAGTTCAACACCATTTAACAGAAATTTATTTTGATTAAAAACATCGCAATGCAAATGACCGAGTAAATCGACAGTTTTACCATTCTGGGTAAAATACTGACGGTTACACTGACCAATATTTGCATTTACATCAGTACGCTTGGTATTGGGAGACGCTGCCCATTTTCCAGGGGTATCCGCATACCAGAGTCCACTCGTGAGATGTGATTCTACACTATTCTTTGAATAATTTAACAGTGTTTCGATGTAAGCTCGGTAAGGATAAGCATTGTTTGGTGGTGAAACCAATTTTTGATTAAAGAAAACATCTATTTGGTTAAATAGCGAATGTAACGTGTTATTTATTGCTGCTACCTTCGGATACTCTGTAGCTTTAGCTGCTTCTGTTATTTCAACATTTGGCTTTGCCTGCATACGAATGCTTAGCATTGTGTGTGCAAGATCGAGATAATCACTACCAGCTGGAACGACGAATTCCAACGGTCCATCGTCTGTTAGCGAAGAAACTGGTTTATAATGTATAAATTGAGAGCTTTCCACCGAAGTCTGTGTAGGTGGTAATGTAAATAAATCTAATTCTGATTTCATGCATTCGCATGAGTTTGAGTGTAGAAAAGCCATATTAAATAATATCTATGTAGATCCAAAAATATCGCTGACACCGCGTTGTTTTCTCTTCTTCCTTGGCTTATTTTTACCCGCTTTCTTTTTCGTAGATTTGCGAACACTGACACGGCTCTTCTTCTTCCTCGTTACACGACCACTTTTACTGCTGATGCGCACAGCTGAACTGTTCTTGGACGATTGACGCTTCCGCTTTTTAGCGCGTATCTTATATCCTGATCCCTTCATCATAGCGGCAATTTTATCAGCGGCTTTATGCTTAAGATTTTTACCGGACTCACGCATGCGCATATTTACAGCTTGTTTAAAATTGCTTCCGTGATTTCCAACATCATCTAGTACATGCATTCCTGCTCTGATAGCTTCTTTTCCAACGGCTTTAGCACCACTCGTAATGTAAGGTAAAACTCTTCGAAATAATCCACTCAAAAAGCTACCGATTCCACCATGACCGCGCTGATAAGTTGAACCTGCAAACACTCGACGTACTCCTCCTCCTCCACCATCACCACCACCACCACCGATTTGATCGGCATAGTATTCTGCGTAGTAAGCCATTTTTTTCTCAGAGGATGCGCTTGAAATGTAGTGTTACGGACAACGTCCCGTACTCGAATGGTATATGATTCCCATTTTCATCTCTTATATCTATTATTATATTCTGAAATGTGTTATTTAACAATGGTAGATAAATTCCCGGTGCAAATTGTTTGACCAGTCTCGCACCAAATTTATATTTTGAATTATCGAGTGTCACTATGCGCAAAAGGGATGCTTGAACGTCACCGACTGTGTACGGAATACAAATATCTGAGTAAACGAAAAATTGATCAGCTATCGCTCTTGCCAAACAACCAGGTCTGTTTCCTACCAATGTTGCATTTTTTTTCGACTCTACAGATGGAATCATGGGTATAAATTCCTGATTTCTATATTTTTCATTCTCAAAGCCAAATATTCGTTTGACTTTTTCGCTCAAGCTGAAAAAATGAGTTTCCTTACATTCACACTTTTTATGTAAATTGTAATAACCACTTTTTTTCTTTGCCTGCTCAATACGTAAGTGAGATTCAGGTATATTGTTTATAGCTTCTGTGAGATTGTTGAGATTCTCGTAAACACCTGGTGGAAATATGGCATCGTTGTGTTTGTCGTTTGTCCAATCCGGTAAATATTCAGATATGTCTCTCTTTCTTGCAACTGCTATTCTACGCGCGTTAACAAACTTTATATTACATTCGTGTTTCTGAATATGCATCATCGTGCATGGTATGCTGATTTCCGTGAGAGCAACACTCCATTTACCATGCAGACGTACTTCGTGCGATAAGTGCGTGGTGAAGCAAGATGTTGTATTTTCAGAAAAATATTTCATACTACTGTTACTCGGCAATATCAAATAAAATTCGTCCTCAGCCATATTTAAAGTGTAACGATTTCGCTTGCTTTAATCCACGAATTAAATTTATCAGGATAGCCAAACCACTTTACAAAAACTTGTTTTTTAACACCACGTCCCCTACTCTTGATCACACGTTCCACTTTGAATTCCTTATTTTTTGACAAACGATCATCACCAACTCGAGCTAGTTCTTCGGGATAAAAAAATCCGTCGATTATTTCACCTTCTAAATCAGTCAATTCATAGGTGAAGAGATTTTGACGACGTGAGACACGGGTAATCTTAAAGATCTCTTCACTGTAATTCTTTTCGTAACCTTTATCGAAGGTGCCTTTCAACCGACTGATGCGAACATGATCACCCACGCTGTATATATGTGCTCTAGACTTTTTTCTCTGACTAAGAGCTCTTTTTTCTAAATTTTTTCTTGCCACAACTGCATTACGAATATTTACAACTGCCGGAACCATTTTAGTACCACTATCCATAGTGTGATTATACGCGTAAACGATATTTTCAATAACATCGATATACCTACGAGTATTTTTGTGAGTAAAATATCTGAACATACGTTCTTTGAGCGTGCGATTTAGACGCTCGACGACGGCTGCTTTAACATCGGGATTACGTGCTACTCGAAAATTAATCTTGTGTTGTTTTATATAATTTTGAAAATCTGATCCGACAAACTCTTTGCCTCTATCAGTTTGTATAAGAATTGGGCGTCGCCCATCGGCTCTTTTTAATATTTTGTCGAAAGCAGCTATAACACTTTTTGTACTTTTGTCACGTAAAGGCTCGACCCAAGCATATTTACTGAGAACATCTACGACTACAAGTAAATACGCAAAATTATCGTTATACGTTTTGAGAGATTGCATGTCACACAAATCCATTTCCCAACAATCATCCACATTAGTGACATTGTACATCAATCTAGGAAATTTTCGTCTAATAGGTTTGTGTAATGTGTATGCATCTTGATTACTTAACCACTCATTAACCTCGCTTTTCCTCTTCTTATTTTTACCATTGGTTCGTAACAGATTACGTGCACCAGCGTATCCAGTCTCGTGTCTAGTGTCAAAGTATTGATTTTCATAAGACATGTTAAATTTTATAAGCCAGCCACTTGTTGTTGTTGTTGTTGTTGTCTGCTTTTTGCGGTATGGATTTTTTCTTATTCAAACGTGCACTATAGCGTTGTGCGGCCGCGATTCTAGTACCTTGTTCCAAAGTCTGAACGCTCTCGGAATTATTTCTCTTGGTTGAAGGAATTTTGTTTAATGCACGTTTCAAACTTTCACTAATTTTTATCACCTCTGGATTACTTATTAATTTGGGTGGAGTGTCAGTTGTTGCTATAAAATTAGCTAATTGAAATCTTCCTACAGGTTCTTCAACAGGTCTACTCCGTACCACGTCTTCTAGTAAATCTATAATATTTGAGTGTGGTATAGCTTTATCATCAATGCTAACTGTACCTGAATTATCCCATTTAATACGATGCGATGCTGATTTCCAATGTTGAAGCAATAAACGTGCTTTTCTCACATAACCCTTGGAAATGCTTGCAAGTATCGCTTCATCGGTCAATGGGCTCGATATATCTTTATTTTCATGCTCTACATCAAGTATATTTGCATCTGATAAAAGTTCCTGACGTTCCAAATTTTTAAAATGAAGATATCTTCTTAAAATTTGTAAATATTTTTGACATTTTTCACGTTCATCGGTGATACTTTTTGAAAAAAGTATATCATGCATCTCAGCATCGAGACGAGTTAAATTATCACCCTTTGTCTGTATCGTTGGCTCTAAAGCATTACTCGACTCTTCTAATATATGTTGTTGTTGTTGTTGTTGTTGTTGTTGTTGATACTGTTGCTTCGTCACTCTCTCGTATGTTTCCTCTGGTACAATAACCATTTTACGAGCGTGCTCCATATTTTAATTTCCAGAGACTCCAAATATTTTTGACACAAGTGCACCTATAATTGGTGCAAGTAACATTGGTAAAAAGGCACCACCGTTTTGAATAAGGACGCGTTTCTTTTTTTTCCACTCTTTTTCACTGTTATTACTACTGGATTTATTTAATAATTTTCTCAAGACACTTTTATGTTTTTTTAACTTTGACTTGTGTGAGTTTTTTATTTTAACGACTCCGCGCAATACATTTAACACGCACTCGCATATGTTTTTAATGAGTTTTTTATCAGCTACACGTAACAGTGCTAAGCGCTGTTGACTATCTGCATGACAAAGAGCATTCAATACTGCAACACACTTTTTTGTAAAATGCTTTGGTAGGCATCCACACTTTGTATCTTCTTTTTCTTCTTCTGCTTCAGTAGCAGCAGCAGCAGCACCACCACCACATCCACGCTGTCTTCTACCCTGTCTTCTACGCTGTCTACGACTATCGGTTCTCGCAGACACTCCTCTCCCGGCCATTGTTTCAATCAGACTGAAGCTTTAATCATAGAATCCTCTACTTTTATCGGAATTTCTTATTCTTCTTCGGTACATATGCATAACTCAATTTATCATCGGGAAAAACAGAGGTGCGGAAACGAAATTCATCCTCAGTCGACTGTTTCAAATCCAACAAAAGATAGCCATGAGAAGTTGACGTACTATCGAGATACGCTTCTTGTAAAAATTTTGGGTCTTCGGGATAGACTTGACGTGCTAGATATTGTATTTGCGAACGATCACGTGGATTTTTAAAAATAACGAGGTAATTTGCATTTAATGAGATATCGCGTTGACCAGCTCCTTTGTGGAAAAGATTTTGTGTAATAAAAATCACACTTAAATTCTTATGATGACTTCCCTTTGTAAATAAATCGAGAATAATGTTATTCGAAGATTCTCTCATTAAATCATCGATAATTAATAATTTTTTCTTTTCATTGTCTTGAGAATAATCTGAAGGCTGAGGTAATCCCTCGTGAAATTCAACAATTTTTTTTCTACTCTCCCTACTTATGCCTCCTGGAAGAAAGTCTGTCTCATACGTAGACTGCCACTCGGCATAATAGAGTAATATCCGATCAAAAGTTACACTGCACATGAGTGGAAGATGTCGAAGAAACCTTTTGACAAAAACTGTTTTACCACATCCCGTGGGTCCGCTAACGATACACGTAAACGGATGTTTGAATCGCATATCCATTTTGCCTAGTACTCACACACACACACACACACACACACACACACGAGAGAGATTTTCCTTAAAATAAGCTTATGGTACGCGGACGGTCGGCGGCGGCGGCGGCGGCGGCGGCGGCGGCGCGGCGCGGCACACGTAAAAATAAGCTAATTTTCCGTGTGCTGAATCACAAGCTGTTATTACCGATGTTTAAGCTGATATTCGTGTCCAACAAACTAAATAACAACGCGAGTAAGCTGAATTACGCGTTAAAATGAGCTAAATTTCCCATAAGAAGCGTTCTCTTCGATGACAGAAGCTATACTGAGGATATAAAAATGTGTTAGGGATCTTTTAAATGGAAAAATAAGAAAATTATATAAAAATTTGTTTATTTTTATTTACAATAAATACATCCAAAAAGTTAATTACTCTTATATCCAAAAGGTAGAGACTTACGTGACGTAAGGTATCGTCGTTTTTTCAATACAACACAACATGTTTTCGATTCTTCACGCGTTACAACTTCATGCATTTTAGTTCTTCTGATAGTTTTGAATTTTAAGCGTATTTTACTACATTCATCATTCATTTTTTCAGATTCGTGATCTTCGTTTGCAAAGGCATTGTTAATCAAATTCTTAATGCTATCAAAATTAATTTTTACACCGTTTGAGAAGTTTAATGAGATACCTTTTACTTTACAACATTCAATTTTATCATCTTTATGGGGTGTTACAGCTGTATAAGCGTAAAACTTTGGTCCTCCCGAAACAAAATTACTTATATACGTATTTTCACCATAACCACAAAGTTCATCTGTCATATCACCTAGTTTAGAGCCAATAAAAGGTTTATACTCATCCGAAGCATCGTCATGCGAAACAAATATACAAGAATCTGTGTCATAATAAAGAACACGATCACCCAACCTTTTCAAGTAATTATATAGTTCTAAACGTGCTTGAGCAGTGGTGTAAGCCGCAATCACGACACTCGTATGCGGGGCAGGAGTGACAGCCTCATCCTTGTATTGCCAATTCACGTACAGTATCTCATCATTAATTGCTAGTATATCATTAACATCTCTTTCCGGACAAGTAAGAAGTTTTAAAAGAGATTCACGTGATTTTACAACTTCAGTTTGTTTCAAATTACTCCGTTGTCCAAACTTTCCCCAAAACGAATTTAAGCAGAGTTTAGCAACAGCACGTAACCCTGAATTTTTTTCGATATTATTTTTATCCATAGTTATACCCTCATCGAGTCTATACTGTTCAATGTATTGTAATTTAGTTGCTTCATCAGTACACCATGAGGGCCATCCGCTAGCCTCTTGCTTGATTTTTAAGAAAGTATTTACGTATTCAGCAAAAAGACCTCCGCTACCATCAATTTGATTATATTGTGTCATCTCATATTGCCAAATAATATAAATTTTCGTAATACTGTAACCGAGTTCAACAGCTTTACGCAACTCATCAGCAACCCAGGTGCCCGTGAATTCACGCATTTTTGGGTCTTCGTGATTGCAGTCACACTGCTGCATTTCTTCACAGCATGAGCGGCAAAGAGCAAAAAGAAGACGTCCGTGCATTTTAATTGGTAAGAGTGGAATGTGCAGGTCGCGCGGTGGTAAGATACTACATTTAACTAATCCTTCAATATTGTTGAGATTATTGTTATTCCCCTGTGTTAATTCGTTGCAGTCTTCACCAATTAAAATTCGCGGATGTCCCACGGGAAATCTACCTCTTTTACACACGTACGGATAAAGAGAGCATATATCTGTATATTGAATTTTTTCGTTATTTCCGATCGTGTACTCAGTAACTATATTCTCCGTTCTACCTCCAAAAAAAGCATCGCGCGGATTCAACGTTATACGACTCATAAGAGGATGCTGTGTTACATATTCGTAGATTTCGCGATTCTCTGCTTTTACCCGATCAAAAGTACATTCCCATATCTCTCGAACTTCGTAACCCAGGGCTTTTATTTTTTGAATTTTCCGAAAAGTATTCTCGTACGACTCATCCATAGTTCTGCCATATGACATTATTTTATCTCGTCGTTTATTAAAGCAAATAGGGCAACCGTGTGTGTAACAGCCTTGATATTCAAAGACAATACCTTTATTTGCATTGTCATTTTCCGGAGGTAAATAGCCATCTACACGAAACCCTTCTGGTAGCATAAATTCACGTGCTCTACCCGCGTGTATGATTTCCCGACCAATCTCACGTTCACACTGTAACAGCCACTGTATTGACTTTTGCGAATGATTATCAGCGCGTCGATATCCACCTGCTGGAATGATACCGATAGTTTTTTCGCTTAAGAAATTTTTTCTATACACAATGGAGCATGCAGAAGCTATGGTCGTTGCCTCTGTAAACGGACAAGTATTCCCGCACTTAATGAAAATTTTCCGAAAAGCCATGCATGCAAGTCTTAAAATTTCTACATCCATACGGCAATAATCGAGTATTTCACGTTGAAAATCAAACTCATAAGTATTTCGGTTCTCCTCATACCATACAATAAACTTTTCCCTCTCAGACGTCGACATGGCATTAGGCGCATAGAACGATGCTTCGGGTAAAGCCCCAACATAATTTTGATTATCTAAAGTATTGAATAGATGAGGAAAATATCCTTTTTTGCTAGCTGGCGGTAGAGAAAAGGTTTGTGGTAAAGCACTTAATTTCATGTGAAAATAGTTTAAGCTATCAATAAATTTTGTTCGCCCGCATTGAAGCATAATTATATTTTGTCCATTCAATATTACGTTCGGTACTATTGAGGTATTTTCAACGATTTCTCTCAAAATAAATTGCGCATCAAACCCACGAGAGTTATGAGCAATACAAATTATTTGACCGAAGGTAGTTTTTTCGCGTACTGTCAAACCTATTAATTGTTTAACTGGATCATCGCGAAATATATGCTCTCTTACACCACACGTATGGCATAGTATATTTATATTTTCATCATCCATGCAATCATCGCAAACCTGTTGTACAACACATAGATTTGGAATGTGTATTTTTATCTCTGTATGTTCACGGTAAGCAGAATCTTGACGCGTCTCAAAGTCATAAAAAATAAATAAGTTTTTCTTTGGGGATTTACGATTAATCTGTGCGTTAACATTACGTCCAATGGGTTGAATATAACAGAGCTGATTTACATCATGTTTTTCGCGACATAAGTTGCACCAATTGATTCCACACTCATGCTTTGACTTGTATATATTAATTCGTTTGCAACACATATTACAAACTTTTACTACATCGCATATTTTTTTATTTTTTTTTTGTATGATCCATCTATTTTGTGACGGTCGAAACATATTTGTCCGTAAAATTCGCGGTTACATTCTACACACTTTATAATATCTATATTAGAATTACACGTTGGCGCACAAAAACACCTGTCACATTTGGCTGTGCATCTATGCTCATCTACGTATCTATAGCTTTTATTACAATGTTCGCAGAAAAAACGATTGCGTGCAGCACCGGTTAAATTTAATAGTGTATCGAAATGACGCCTTCGCGCGTCGTACAAAAGATTTATAACGTCAAAAGAATTTGAATTTAACAGAGGTCTTCCATCGTAAAAGGGCAGTTCTCCACTTCCAAAAGATAAACTATCGTATATTACAATAGCGATATTTTTTGCGACATAATACCGCTGATACGTCTCTATTTCTCGTATACCGCACCCGTTTGCAGGAATTACGACGTTTGCATTAATAGTAAGGAGATTTGCGCGCTCTTTTTGCATGCCACGTCTGCTATCTCTGACAATATTCCAAGTATCAATGGCTTCGTTTGAAAAGAATTTTTTATACATCATATAAGCCTCCCCGACAATTAAAGCTCTTGGCAAGCATAAATTATCGTTATTCCTTATAGATACAACCGATCTCTGAGATAAGCTATCAACACTCATCCTCTTTCTACTTCCACCTCGGCCACCATTAGGTATATTAACAAGTGTTAATGTTAGAATAAAGCTCTCATCTATTTGAAAATCCTCATTACTCTGAGATAATCCGCTTATTAAATTCCATAAATCATTGTAAAAAAAATTATTTACTAATCGTAAAGATAACCCACCCGGGCCTCGTGCAAAATTTAAACTTCTAACGGAGACGCCAATCATGTCGTTTTCATTACATAATGAAATTATATAAGAATAAATATCGCGAATAACTAACTCCAACCAAACTATCGGATTTATAGATCCATCCTTCGGAGGAGATCTTATTTTTAGCACAATACGTCTACCTTCTATTTTATACTTAGATATATAATGCGAATTTTGTTGGAAAATATCAAAACGATTACCAGGAGGCTGGATATCCTCATCCTCTCTCTCCTCATCGACTCCTTGATAATCCATATTATCGTCTGTTTCGCTTCTCTCCTCATCCTCATCGCTGATCTCCTCCTCCTCCTCCTCCTCCCCCGCCTCCTCATTCACCTCACTGGGCTGATTATCCTCTTGCTCGTAGTCAGACAAATCATCATTATTGCTGCTTGAATTTTCAATTCTTCTTCTTTGTCCTCTACCAACTTGAATAGAAAAATCACTTTCATCGGCCTCGTAATCCTGCGATTCTACAGAAGTATTGGTGTTCGAAGATGATGTAGATAAGGGAAAAATGGTTGTAGAAGAAGAACAAGATGAATCGTCAGAGTGATTATATTCTGAAAAAATTTATTGAATACAAAATATTTGAATACGCTATTTTACACTCTGTTATTTTAAATTATTCTTCTGGTGGTCCTGAAAAACTCTGTCCCAGACGATTAAACACTTCAGGTAAATTTTCAGTGTCTAACAGTATGGAATTTTTATCTTTACAAGCATTGAAAAACCAACGTATTTCTTGTGCTCTTCGAACA
>JAZHPH010000635.1:0-31345 GCA_037356405.1 Nasonia oneida | reverse complement strand
TTGAAAATGCTTGCACAAAAATGGCCTTTTGCGCATTAATGGGTTAATATCTTTTCTTTTTGTCTACAAATTTGATCTAATCCACTCTTTTAATTTCTTTTTCTTATTTTTCGTTGTTAAATTTTTTAATTCATTTGGTAGTTTATTGAATAATTCTATCGCTTTGATGTAGCTGTTTTTTCTACTTACTGTTTTTTCTCTGATCGGAATTTGTATAAGTTTTTTTCTTGTATTGCTTGTTGAAGCTATATGTTTTGATTTTAAAATCTCGTAATGGAAGAATAGTGATTCAAGTTCGTACATTTTCTCAAAATGAAGTGGGTTTCCTTGAGTAACAAAATTATTTTTATTAATGATTTTCAACAGTTTTTTCTGTAGGTTCTTTAACAGTAGTAGAGCATTGGAGTAAGCCCCTCCCCATGCTATAATTCCGTAGCTTATAACGCTGTTGAAGTGCGCGTAATAAATCAATCTTAATGTTGCTAGGTTCAACAGTTTTGATAATTTATAGAACACAAAGGTTAAATATTTGGTTTTGCTAACAATATATTTTATATGTTCTTCCCATTTCATATGGCTGTCGAAAATTAATCCCAAATATTTAGAGTTGCTCACTCTACTTATTTTTTCCTGGCCTATTTTTATGTCTATACTGTTTGGGATACTGTTACTATAATTTCCAAAAGTTATAAATACAGTTTTGCTTATGTTTAGTGATAGCCTATTCAAGGCTAACCAGCTTGAAATACAGTTTAGGTCTTCATTCATTTTTACTTCAACGTCGGTCCAGGAGTCAGCCGTTGTAATTATCGCAGTATCATCAGCATATGATATCACATTATCTTTCAGCATGTCGTTAACATAAATTATGAATAGTAGAGGGCCCAGTATTGTGCCCTGTGGCACTCCCGTACTTACAGTTTCTTTGTCGCTAACAATATTTTGTATTTTAACTCTATGATCTCTATTACTTAAGTAACTAGTCATTAAGTCTAATGCCTTGCCTCGGATCCCATATTTTTCTAATTTTTGCAGTAATATATTGTGGTTAACTGTGTCGAAAGCTTTGGCCAAATCTAGAAAAGCAACCGCTATTGGTTTACTTTGATCTAGACAGTTATATATAATGTTCGATATGTATTGTATTGCATCTTTTGTACCCCTATTCTTAACAAAGCCATACTGATTTTTTGAGATGATGTCACAACTACTGATAAAATTGTTTAGTCTGTTATATATTAATTTTTCCAGGATTTTAGCAATATTTGATATTAATGAGATTGGCCTGTAATTTTCAACATAATTTTTGTCTTTTGATTTGTAAATTGGAATAATGTCGGCACTTTTCAAAGCTTCTGGCCAAATGGCTTTTTCGATCGATAGGTTACATATATGTACAAGTATATCGGTTATGTGTCTAGACAAGCTTTTTATTGTTTTAGTATTTATGTTATCCACCCCGCCGCTCTTCAGTGGCATATCTTTAATGATTTTAGTTATTTCAGAGTAGTTTGTAGGAAACAGAAAGATCGAAATTTGGTTATGTTTAGGTAGACTTATTGTTTCGTTAATTGGTTGTTTGATTTTTTTACTTAGTTCTGATCCTATGTTTATCTTGTTTTAAATTATTCTATTTATGTTCCACTATTTAAAAAACATTCTTTCTCTAAAAAGTGAAAGCTAATTTAATCAGCTACAAAAAAGAAAAGATACTTGAATAAGTCAATACCAAACATTTGGTAGGTATTTTAAAATAAAAATATCAGTATTTTTTGACTAATCATTTAATAACTAGTTTCTTAAAGTTGCACTTCTGCGCGATTGTGTCAATTTTAAAAAGTGATATGCTTCTTTAACTGGAGTAAAATGTTAACGTATTGCTATTAAGACTGCGTTAATGATCTCTATTACCTCCTAGTACAACTAATTACTTGCTAAGACTAATTATTACTAAGATTGCATATCTGCGATAAACTCTAGTTAATGTATTATGTTGGTACATTAGAGACTGATTGATAGATATATGAAGAGAAGTTAAAAGAACGTTAAAATGCGTTGATACTTTTTAATAACTGTATTCCGTATTTCTTTTTAATAACTGATTGTTCTGTACTCTTGATAAAAAAATATGTTCCTACGTTACTATCAGTTAGATTTCAAAGTGATATGTACCTTAAACAATTGTTTACGTATGCTACTAATTGTAAGACTGCGTTAATGTTCAACTACCTTTTAGTTTTATAATAATTACTTTGATGATAATAAAAAGCGTTATGTTACCGTATTGAAAAATTTGTGTTTTACCGCCAGCGTCTCTTCCAAGCTACTTTCCTCAATACCTTTTCTTCTTAAACCAAGACCTGTAAAATTCTCTTTAAATGCCAGACACTTATAAATATATCATGTCTTTTAGACAATAACGCTACTATTTCTTGATAAGTGTATCCTTGGTTAAAATAATTCTAAATCAATGTTTCTCTAGGCTCCATAGATGCTATCTAAAAAATTATATTTTTTTTTTAATATAAACGAAAATTAACCTATCAAACATTAAATTGCTAAAGAAATCAATAAGGAAATCAATAAGAAAAATAAAACCAGAAAGTATAGAAAAAACTCCCAAATATTAAAAAGTTATACATTAAATATTGTATGGAGATAGTCTGACGTTGAAATATATATTATTTACTTTTACTTGTTAATAAACTAACCTTACATTTAAATAGATAATTAATGATAAAAAAGTGACATTTGACGTGCGACTCAGTGATAGACAAAAGCAAGGTGCCACGACTTATTGACGAATCGAGTAAGTATTCTTCGTTCAAGAAAAGCTATACGTAGGTTCCGATATCGCGACGTTAGATTGTAGTAAAGTTGCGTGTAGCGTAGGCATCGTGAAATATCATAGTTAAAAATCAAAATCGTGAAAAAAATCGGAAAGTATGACCTATTGGCAACGTGTTCTTTCTATATCATAGGACTAATACAGTCAGCGCGGCGTGCGTTACGGCGGAAACAAAAGCGAAGCATGCCGCATCGCGATGCCAACAAAATAAAGACTTTTCAATAATGCGTACGCGTATAGAATTACTTAAAATTGAAGCGCTACGGCTCGTTTTCCATGAGTGCCATGAGTGCGAGAGAACACGCTCTCTATCGCAAATATTGCTATCTCGCTTGCACTTGTCAAATTAGCTGAGTATGTTCGCTGCGTATATTTGCAGCCTATGTTTGCCGCGTATGTTCCCTGACCATGTTCGCGGATTTGGTATAAGTGAATAAATTTTCATCGATAATACAATATCGCAGTTACACAACTGAAATGGAACTGTTCTCGGTCTGTCTTGATCTCTCTCGATCTCTCGCGATCGCGCGCGAGCATTCTGAATAACCATTATCAGAATTGATGAACATGAGATCGCTTGCACAAAATTGAAAGAAATATGTATTTTCAGCTCGAATTAAACCTTCAATGCGCGCAGTACTTTTTAACAATACCTTTCCTTTATTTCAGAGGCAACTGCTCAAAACAAGTGGAAAGTGCTAGTGAAAAAATTTAAAACAGAACATTCTCGCGTTCAGCTTCATCAATCAGGTGATGGTCTCGAGAACGCTTACACTTCAACGTGGCCATATTACGACTCCCTTTTATTTCTTACAAATTGTGCCGTACCTCGAATGCCATGAGTGCGAGAGGACACGCTCTCACTCGCAAATATTGCTATCTTGCTTGCACTTGTCAAATTAGCTGAGTATGTTCGCTGCGTATATTCGGTATTAGGCTCACTTTCATTTGCGTTCTTATTATTTTTAAACGAAACATGTATTTTAAATTGTTTTTCTTTTATAAATAGTCTATAAATATTTATAAATATTTCATTATTGTAGGTACTTTTTGAATTGATTGGTACATCTTGTCTATTTCGGCTACTTCAGAAAAAACACGCTTACAAACTCATGAAATAAATAGCACTCGTTCTGTCAATGGTGAATATGCCACATTATTTCCAGTACTCAAGAACTATCCTGAAAAATGTATGGATTAGATGCGAATGAAAGTTTCTATTTTTGAATATGTGCTAAGTAAAATTACTCCTTTGCTTATGAAGAATTGGTGTAAATTACATGTTCAACCTATTATGCCAGAAGAACGATTAGTTTTGACACTCAGGTAACTATTTTTATACGCTGATTAGTTTATACGCGGAAATTTTTAAGATAGTATGTTAAACATTTGTATTCTTTTCATGACATTTCTAATCATTTCAGATTTTTAGCAACAGGCAATACTTACTCTGAATTGGCGTTTTCCTTCAAAATGGGAATAAAAACTGTTTCCACCATCGTA
Source organism: Nasonia oneida (assembly GCA_037356405.1). Classification (NCBI taxonomy): domain Eukaryota; kingdom Metazoa; phylum Arthropoda; class Insecta; order Hymenoptera; family Pteromalidae; genus Nasonia; species Nasonia oneida. The sequence continues at coordinate 26,994 of JAZHPH010000635.1, read as the reverse complement.
TCAGAGACAATGAATTGTTTATGGTCAGTTCTTTCGCCATTACATATGGCCGGTCCATCCGTCGATGATTTCATTAAAATATCGAAGGATTTTAAAACCAAATGGGACTTTCCGCATTGTATTGGATCCATAGACGGTCGCCACGTATCGATTAAAAAGCCAGCTAACTCAGGAAGTCTCTACTATAATTATAAGGGTTATTATTCGATTGTTCTGCAAGCTGTTGTTGATGCCAATTATAGGTATACTTGTATCGATGTAGGAGGATTTGGTAGTCAACACGACTCTGCTACTTTTAAGGCATCTCAATTATACAAAGCTTTAACATTAAATAAAATAAATGTGCCTAATCCTAGTAAAGTAGGAAATTCAGATCTATATCTGCCCTATTTTTTCATAGGTGACGGAGCGTATCCTTTATCTAACATATTGATAAAGCCGTATCGTGGTACTAACTTATTACATCACCAACAAATATTTAACAAAAAACTATCTAAAGCTCGTGTTGTCGTGGAAAATGCGTTTGGTCAAACGAGCCAGAAATGGCGTATATTATACACTAATATCGATAAAAGTCCAGAAATAGTGCATTTGATAATAAAATGTACATGTTTATTGCACAATATCATTATAGATTTAGAACGCGAATTACATGTTCACAATGCAAGTGTGAACACGTAATTCGTCATAGAGCAGTCAATGGATCATGATGATGTACAGATAATTCCTGAATCGGGTGAAGATATACGGAATGACCTTACGACTTATTTTATGAATAATCATTTATGTCACAAGAGCTCTTAAAGTGAAAGGTTGAGCGAATAGATTTCTAGAGTATAGTATTTTGATGTTTACTATGATTATTATTTTCAGTTGATTAACGATTTTTGCAATATGCGTTTAAAGTATTTGACTATAATTCTCTATTATAATTATTATAAATGTCAAATAAATATTACTTGTAAAAATATTCATTTATATGCTTTAAGATATTATGGAACTACAAAAATTGATACTATAATTTTATTATATACTAATATAAAATCAAACGATTAAATAAACACAAATAAACGTTCATTATTTAAGTTTTTATCTCCTTTTCTTACCTTAACATTTTGGTTGATTTATTTAGCCGTTTAACAACTAGTGCGGCCTTGTCTAGTGTGAATCTTGCTTTTATTTAAAACTTGAAATACTTATACGAACGTAGAATAAACATGAAATTTAAAAATAATTTGAGAACTAAACGGTATAAAATGTATACTCAACAACGTGTTGAATATCTTACAATCTAGATCACATTTTGGTTAAAAAAAATTATAAATGAAAAATCTTCTATATTGGACTATCCTGGTTGATTCTACTATCAGATACTCCAGTGTTGCTATCAAATACTCCAGAATTTTCAACGCCGACGAGATTATTGTTAATACTTAGTGGCATGGTAGTCTTAGCGGAACAAGCAATGGACTGGGTATCCCTTACTAGATTATTAGCAGCGGTTGTAGTCTTAGGACTAACTACAGCAGACATAACGGTTGCTGTAACGACAGATCGGTTCTCTCTGCTTGCTTGAGATTCTTCCTGTCTTCCGTGGAAAAATCTGTCAGAGCTGGCATTATGCATGTTTGCAACGGGTCCCATTCCGATATTCATGCCACTACCTACGTTAGGTGGATAGGTCATAGCTGCAAGAGGTTGTCTTGGAATAGCACCTTCACCGTACCAATTATGATGTTCCATCGGCTGATAATTAGGTTGCCCGTAATATTGTGGCAGAATCCGCTGATCGTAATACTGGGGCTCCGACATTAATGGTGGACGAGAAGCGGATACCAACAGATCGTGTCCATGTCTTTGCGCTGGTATAGCTAAAAAAGAAATATGCAATTTACGTATTATATATTATATAAGTTTTTTACTTTTGGGCACTCAATATATTGCGAAAAAATGGTTTGAGTAAATTTACCATTATTATTACAATTTTGACGCTCAATAACACGTTCCAACGCAGATGGTTTATATTTACTTTCTACCTTGACTGCTATATTCGCCGGAAGTTTACAACTTACAATCTGACAGTCTAAAAATAAACGAACATACTAATTAATAAAAATTCAATTCTAATAATTTAATAATTAAGTTCCTCTTACCATCATCATCATAATTCAATTTTCTTCACTTCGACCGTACTGGAGAACTTTTATTTTCGGTCTTATTGGTGTCACTAAGAGACTTCCAGGCAGAATTTTGATATGCGTAGTTAAAAACAACGCGGGATATATTAGTCCTGCAGAGCAAAATGTCCTCTTTGCTGACTTCTCGCAATGCTGGCAGTAGCGTTTCAAAAAAATGACATGTTAAGCTTGTCGCGCTCAAGGTTGGCTTGCATATTACTGCACTCAGACTTCTCCCAAAGTGCAAAATTTTGATTTTGCATGCGCTTTATCTGCTCAGCAATATCCGTCTCTTTTAGGCTCATTGTAGATCCAATTTGATTACTAGTACTTGGCATAGATTCGTAACTTGATCTGGTTGTTACTGATGGCTTCACTTCAAAGAGACTATCCAAGTTACCATCTGATGGGTTAGGTACGGCACAATTTGTAAGAAATAAAAGGGAGTCGTAATATGGCCACGTTGAAGTGTAAGCGTTCTCGAGACCATCACCTGATTGATGAAGCTGAACGCGAGAATGTTCTGTTTTAAATTTTTTCACTAGCGCTTTCCACTTGTTTTAAGCAGTTGCCTCTGAAATAAAGGAAAGGTTGATGTAAGCGGGTTAGTCGGGGTGGTCTAGAAAGGTCGGGGGAAGAGAAGGAGGCGCGTGCGCTCGTTGCGCCACGTAGCCCGCTGGTGTCAGTGGAGTTCGCTCCTTGAAGAGCGGAGTGACGAAGAGGCCTGCTGTAAAGCAGGCGGTGAGATGGCAGGCTGGCAGAAAGGGCCTGCTGAGGCTTACAGTCCTTGGCTTCTTCGTTGCCTAGAGAGCGGACACAGCTCGGACCTCTCTAGGTCGACTCTTGGATTGAGTCTGGACGAGGGAGGGCCGCCCAACCCGGTGTAGGTTGCACCACCCAATTTGCAAAGGGGAAAGTGGGGAGTCTTTTTCTTGAGTTATTACGGGGGACGATGACTCTGGGGTGTTTGGCCTCGGTTGAGGCGTTGGAGTGTCGAGCAACGGCAAAACCGTTTGAGTACTACTGTGCTGGCAATCTGGTGCTGGTTCGGTCTGGGTGGCGGCGTCGGCAATGGGAGACTTCCGATGCTCGCGGCGCTTTAAAACAGCAGGTGCAGTGAAGCTAACTCGGACCGGGATCCGGAGCATGCGCAGTATCCTGCTCAGCTGCCACGTTCTCATTGGCGCTCCGCACTCGCGCGCGGTTTGAAAAAGATGAGGGGCGGGGCTTTGCGTCAGCCGTTTTTCGGAAGGACCGAGCTCAAGCCCCGTGAACGGAAAATTTTTTTTTACTTTTTTCTGTTAGTTGATATTCTAATTGACGTGAAAAACTCTTTGTGTACTAAAAAAAACAATTAGAAAGCTACACAACAATTTTCACATAGGGATATACATCAGTAGGTAGTATATATCCAAGCAAACCCCTCATGACTATGGAAACATAAATATCTAAACCCTATAAACCCTAAAAACTTAAATATCTGTTAACAAATCATGTTTAAGCTTAAACAAACCCAATTTAAACAAACAAGCCACCCCACCCTCTCGATAAACATATGCTACTTTCAATCTTTCTGCTCCAACGACGTTCGCGGCGGCGCGGTCTACGTCGTCGCTTAGTAATCTTATGCTCCCGGGTTCGAGTTTGATACCCGGCGATTTTTTAAAATTTTTTTTCTACGGTATTTCTTCGATTCAAATCGGTTACAATTCGAATGGATATAACGTCTATACGATATTTAAGAAAAATTTATATTGTAAAAAATGAAGTTGTTTGTTCAGCTGCCAATCAAAGTTTATCATGCAAACATGTGATTGTTTCAAGCTATCAGAAAATATTCGAAGCGCGTAAAATATTTTCAACAATTAATAGAGATTATAGATATTTAATAAAGTTTAACGTTAAAATACTGCTGGCCCTCGTTCATAGGCATTACTTCGGAGGTTCTCATCAATAAACTCTCATCAATGTCAAGGTTCTCATCAATGTCTTTAGATTAATGTTCAAATAACATTAATCTAAAGCTCGAGTCGAGTACCGGGTCGAGTCAAGTTACTCGAACATTTCTAACTACTCGAATTTTCCGAGCTATTCGAATTTTTCGGGTTACTCGAACCTTTTAAGTTACTCGAGTTCCTCGCACTACTCGAGATTATTTTTTAACCATATATTTACCATACCACTCGAAATTTTATAATTATATTTACGTATGGCTTTAATACAGCCTCAGTAAAGCAGGAAGCAATGAAAGTGAGAGCTCATAAAGCTTATACAAGCGAATTGCTTTTCGTTCGTATATAAACTAAGCAATAAGCTTATAGGTTAAGCTAGTCGTGGTCAATCCTTATAGAAGTCGCAAAAAACGCACTGCTCTTACTGTTCTCGTAACTGCAGTTGTAAATCCCAGTTAGAAAAGCGCGCTACATTTACGCTCGTCCGCGGGACGGCCTATTTTCAGGGTTACACTGTAAAAAATTTTGTCGTAATATTACTAACCCTGTAGTAAACCAATCCGTCCTACGCCCAGCACAGTAAATTACCACAATACAAGTAAATTCACAACGGTATATAGTAATTTTACTATTTTGCGCACTGTAATTTTACAACGGCGGTAGTATTTTCACACTGAACGTGAGAATCTGACCCCTGTAAAATTACTACGCTAAGAGTAGTAAACTAATCCGACCTACGCTGGGCGGAGCAATTTTACTACAAGAATAGTAAAATTGCTAGATTTTTGTAATTTTACGTAGCTGAGAGTAGTAACATTGCTATACGTGGGGTTGGAACCTCATGTAATTTTACTACATTTTAGTGATTTAAAAAAATCATTTTTTGTAACACATGCACGATTTTCGCGTTTATTTGACCTAAAATTAGGGACTAAAGTAGTTGTTTCCCGACCGGCGGGCGAAAAAATGCAACAGCGGGCGTATAAGTACTTTTTCGATACAGTGTGCGTGAAATGCACTATTACGCACGCTCCGCGTGCGTTCAAGTACGTTTTCCGCCCCTGTATAACAAAATAACGTTCGATACACGTGCGAAAAGTTAAAATATACTATTGGGTCCGCTACTCAATTCATTGGCAAATCTTCTAAAAACGAGAAAGTCAGTACATGCGTTACAAAAAATATGGTGTGCACTAAGGGTTTTTTAGCTTCGTGTGGTTGCAGTACTCGTCTGCGGCTCGGGCTAACTCGCCTTGACTTGTACTGCAAACTCCACACTCGGCCTAAGAAAGCCCACTTTACGCCCTTGGTACACAATATACTATTTTACAGTGTAGGTTACTATAGGGAGACTTGTTTGACATTTTCGTTCACGCTTTAAAATACGCTGTTTTTAGGGTCGGCAATATAACCGGCCAGCCGTGTTCAATGTATTCAAGAGTAGCACTGTTCAAATTTCCCGTCATAAGTAGCACAACTCATTTCACGCACGCTAGACTAGCACAACTCAAAATTTCCCGCGAAGACTAGCACAACTCAAACTTTTTCACAACTTAAACAACGAATTTCTATAAAAATTTCCCGATTTTTGCGAAACTGTCCCTAATGAACATTTTTAAATATTCACAATTTACAACTTATTAACGAATTTAAAATTGTTTTCACGAATACAATAATTTTTTACAAACATTTTTTTAAATTATTCACTTTAAAAAGAAAAAGCCAAAGAGCAAACCATGGTTTGACGAAGAGTGCGAACTCTGGTTTGAAAGGCGCAAAAAGGCTAAATTAGATAGCTTACAAAATAGAAGCGATAGGACCGTAGAAGAGTATTAACGTAACTAACGTAAGGAAACAGGCGAGCGCGATCTACAGAAATAAGAAGCGGGAGTATCAAAAGAATCTTATTAGGAGAATAGAAACTAACAGTAAGGAATATAACCCACGCGAAATATACAGAGGGATTAACGCCATCAGAAAGGGTTTTAGGAGTAGAGCGCAATTGATGAAGGACGAAAACGGGGACCTCGTAACAAATGACAACGAACTGTCGCTGTGGAAAAATTATTTCGATAAATTATTAAACGTGCACGAAAATAGCAAAGAATTAGGGGACAAAATTCACACTGCTGAACTCCCGTGGAGGAACCGAGCTACCAAGAAGTAGAGGCCGCGATTAAAAAACTAAAAAACAACAAAGCCGCGGGAAATGACTCTATACCAGCTGAGTTACTCAAATATGGGGACGTCGAGCTCACTTTCAAAATCTATAAACTAGTATGTGCCATCTGGAAAAATGAAACAATACCCGAAAATTGGAAGGAATCTATCATTATACCGATTTTTAAAAAGGGGGATAAGACAGACTGCAATAACTACAGGGGTATCTCACTTTTAGCAACGTGCTACAAAGTTCTGTCAAACGTAATACAAGCTAGACTCACTCCATTCGCGGAAGATATAGTAGGAGATTATCAGTGCGGATTTCGGCGCAACAGATCGACGAGCGATCAAATGTTTACCATAAGACAGTTGTTAGAGAAAAAGTGGGAATTTTGCGAAACCATACACCAACTATTTATAGATTTTAAAAAAGCGTACGACTCTATTAAGCGAAGCAAAATGTATCAAATTCTAGTACTTCTCGGTGTATCGAAAAAACTCGTGAGATTGATTCAAATATGTCTGAACGGAAGCACGGGAAAGGTCCGAGTAGGCGGTAATATATCAGAACCCTTCACGATACGCGATGGTTTAAAACAAGGAGATGGGCTCTCTACGGTGCTGTTCAACTTAACGTTAGAGTATGTCGTTAGAAAAATGCAGGTTAGCCATGTTCAAGGTGTTATGAAAATGAATATGACATTCGTACATCGTTCGACAGACCTATGAACGAGTATTATAACCTAACTATTTTGAAAAACAATAAAATTAGAGACTTAGGTTATAAGCTAATAGAAATTTTGGAGTGCGATTTCATGAAAATGAAAAAAAAAACGCAACCCGAAATTTCGAACTTATTGCAAGGACACCTACAGTTAACTGGTTTGGAATTAGAACCACGTGATGCTTTTTTCGGTGGGTGTACCGAAAATTCCGTCACAATCTTTGAAACCAGTGACACACAAAAAATCAAATATACGGATATATGATATATCCGTATATTTGTAAAACAGGAAAGTTCCCAACAGGACTTTATATGCCCTTCGAACCATACTAATGTCGTGATAGCCGTATACACGACAGCGCAAGCACGTCTCGTATTATATGAGTACATGGAACGTTTAAATAAACGTTTATTGTATTGCGATACAGACTCCGTCATCTTTGTAAGCGATAATAACACTATGTATGAACCGAAGTTGGGTAATTTTTTGGGTCAAATGATTGATGAGTTAGTCACATATGGCGAAGACGCCTACATCATTCATTTGATATCGCGTAGCCAACGCGCTTAAGGTTTGTCATCTGCCTGTGCAGAGAAAGTGCACCCGCGAGTGGTACGTGCGCGTTCATCGCATATGCGAGGAGAGGCCGCGACGCGAGCTGCGCTGCTTGCTCTCGCATTGCGCGTACCAGTGGATCGCCGGTTTTTATCACAAATACTTCAGACATTCTAGTGTTGTGATACAAATCGTCAGCGATTACCTGGTGGAACGCGGTGCTCGCGATGTTTACTGCTTGCGTCATATCATCGAGGAGCATGGTAAGTGTTTACAGTATTCCCTACAATCAGTTCAAAAAACAAATAGTTTTAATAATACTTATTTAGTTTTGTGTAGCTCGGATTACCCTGCAGGAGGACACTGACGAATGTGACAGCGACGCAACGCTGTATAATGTGTCATCATCTTCACCACAGCGAGCCACTTCATGCGAGGAGGATGAGAAGGAGGAGCAGCAGGCGATGCAGGCTCCTATGGAGGAGGAGGAGGAAACTGAGGATGATGCTGACAGCGAGATCAAGGACAGCGATCACGGTGATACAAGGACTGGCGTATACGAGCAGGCTGTATTCACCGCTCAGAGGTAGTGAGCCAACGATGGAAGCGGCCATGATTTTGCTGTCGTTCTGCCACGAGCCCGCTCTCGAGTTTGATCTTACGAGAACCAAGGTTTTCGAGGACTTTGCGTCTCGGGATGAGACCGCTGAGGAAGTGCGAGGAACCCGCATGCTCGCTTCGACCAATACAGCCTGTTCGACCGTCGGATCAATGGAAGTAAGAAACATTAATTTTAATCTTGAAAATTTTCTTAAAAAATTATTATTACTAACAATAATAAACTTTTAAGTTATCAGACGTCGTCTGAATGAGGGTATGAAGCCCTGCCCGGATGCAGATCCGGAAAATGACGCGGCTATGATTTTTCAAGCTGCTGCATTTCGAATCGTTAATAGCGACGTGTGTAGCAAGTACGTTGATTAAACAACTTGATTGAAAAATCCGCTGACGAGTTATTTTCTATGACTGCGTTCGAGATGGCCGAGTTGTCCAGCGGGCTCATTGAGAGCTACAGCGGTCGTGAGACCAGACAACATCAGCAGCAGTGAGGAAAAGGGCCCATCATCGCCGGCTATATCATCTGACTCAGACTATTCAACAGTGCTGAGCCCCACATTATCTATGCTGCAAGAGGTCGGGTTTTACGATGCTGGCCACCCAGCGAGCGTTATATCGTAGGAAAGCGGCGGCGGCGATACCTCGGGCGAAGAGGTACCGTCGCCAAATAATAAATAGTATTGCAAGCGGTTCGCTGAATAATAGTATTGTAAGCGTTGATTCGGATCCGGATGAGGAGGAAGCTCGTGACGATGTGCGTTATCGTCGCTTCACAATTATCGCGAATACCGTGCATCGCGTACGGAAATTCCGTACAGACGCTCGCCGTCTGACGCTGTGGATCGAAACACTGCCGCGCGGTAGCAACGAGCTCAGCTAAATTGAGTTAGCAATACGCGATATTTACGGGTATTTGCTAACTCTAATCAGAAGTGGAAGCGATCGCGTCGGTGTTTCGATCTCGAGAGATTATTTCGCAAACGGGTCGGCCGGGCTGACGTATCACCTCGCGAGCGCGCTGACTTGCGACGATTTGTGGTTTGTGATGTCTGAACTCGTTCAGAGCAACGGAAATTTTCAAGTCAACGTGTCATTTACGATCTGTTTGACCGTCGTAAAGATGCCTGTAGGTGCAAGTGGCTCTCGACGGAAGCACTTCACCAGTTTTACTTGCGCAGTGCAAACTTCGTTCCGCATCTTGATTTCAAAATGTCTCTCCGGAAAACCGTGTGGTGTATCCTTCACTGTTTAGTGGACAATAATTACTATGTGCAAAGATTGTTTGTCTGAAATCCGTGGCAAAAGTGTGTAAATCAAATTGCGAGAAAAGTTTTTTACACTTCCATGACAAATAGGTGCTACATACTGTTTAGAGAATGTGAAGAACTTGTTCAGTTAGCAGGACGAGTGTGTAAAGCTTGTCATCATCAGGAATACACACGTGATCGGGGCCCACTTGCAAGTCAGCTTGCAGAGCAAAACAGCAAGAATATGTACTGTACGAATTGTAAAGCCGTGCATGAGAAAAATGCAAACTGCTACATGAAAATTAGACCGCTAAAAAAGCCATGTTAGATAGGACGGATTTTCACCCAGAAATTTTTTTCGTTTACATTTGCAGTCATGTTGCGAAGACTAATACATTTCGCATTTCGGCGACGAAAACTAGTATACAATTGCTTTTCTGACAACGAAACTATTCAAAATTTTCTAAAATTTCGAATAATTATACAAATATCACACTATCTATTTAAGTATTCACTTCTATCGGCTGCCCCCGAGACAGCCACATTATTTATTTAACAGATACATCATTAGCATTGTCACTGATAACAGCAAGAACTGTCAAGTGTTAGGCGTCATCGACTACAAAGAGCCAGAATTACAAGGGCCGATGGCACGAAAGATCAGACCACTTACACAGGAGGTCCATTATGCAAATACGATAAGAAGAATAAAAATAGAATATGTTCTTTCTTTTTAATATTATTTCAAATCATTAAAGCACCCAGCTATTGCACGAAAGTGTAGAATAAGGATGTGAAATTTATATCATAAGTGTAGATACTTTATTGGTTGTGACGATAAATAAGATTTATGCAAAAGTAAGCTGAATATTACAAAGACTTCTGTAGATAAACGAAGTAGATATTTTGATCAAGAACTAAATTACGTAAAGTGCATACAGGTCATACAGTAAATACATACAGTGCCTACGCATACAGAGTTTTCAAAAACCAACAAGTTGAGTAAATTTACCTATAAGTCAGTTTTAAGATTTTATTTTTTCTCCTATTACAGAGGTAACATATGAATAAATGGATTAAATTGATTTCGTGTGGAACTTATGAAGGATTGTTCTTTGTTATATAGTGAATATAAATTCTATTGATGATGTACAATAAACACCGCCATCGACCAAATCTAACCCTCTTTTTTTCAACAGAAAAATGGGCATTGCAAATTGTTTGATTTCTATCAAATTTTCCGTTTTCAATAATCCAGTATTCAGTCGTCTACTCAACTATGAATGATCTAATAAAAGTATTGAAAGTTAACTACAGCAGAAAAAGCTACCACTTTGTTGTGACGAAGGCGTCTACTATATTGCGAATCATATTAAATTAGTACGAGATAAATTTAAAAACATTGTAGTAGGATAGATGACGAAATATTTGGCTATTTTATTGTAGTGTCGCAACTATATGAATCAATAATTGTACATTTAGAAACCTCATATCCGAATTTTATTGACAATATCAATTCAGAGATAATATTTTAGAAAGGTCCTTCAAGAAAGAAGGTGAGATGTTAAATATGAAACATATACCTACGTATAAAGGACCATACACGCTTTACGGTGAAAAGAGCATAGGGATTAACCATTCCGATATTTCTTCCACAGGCTGTATAGCTCGTCAAACACGCTGATGCTCATAAATATATCAATTGTTAGCTAGAAACGTAAAAATCTCCCTAACAACTACATATATGTATACTACTACACCCAAATTTAACTTAATTAGGCGCGCGTACTCAGAGAATGCATTATTCTCCTTAGCCGACTGATGTCTGACCTCAAAGATGGCAATGTTGTTGGTGCAGCAATTCTCGGACATGAAGCTTTGCTGCCTGGTGCTGAGTCTAATGAGGGGTATAATTTTACTTTCTAGTTTTTCAGAGAATACTCGTCGTCTTGGGATTGACCCAATATTGATCGACCTCCAATTTCCGATGCTTTCCAGATTAACTTATTGCTTAGGAATGAGAGTTGTGATATTCGTACCCCACTGATGTAGATAGCTACCAGAAATAAGAACCGAATTATAAATTTTGTTAGAAGTTGTACCTTCTTATTACAGATTGTGTATTTTATGAGATGATCAATCCCGGACGCCGAGCCTTTCTTGAGTCTTCGGACTTCATTTTACACCACTCTGATTTTGATAGTACTAAATTTTTTCATACCCGCCTCCGCACTCACACTTTTTCTAGGCACATTGTCGTGGTTTGTCACCGCCGCTTTTGTGCCCCAAAAATTAGTGTGAGCCACTCGGATGCAACCCAGCATCGGCGCACACGGGACAGGCCGGATCTCAGATAGATCGTCGGCGATCACCATCTCAGCGATCTTTCTTGGATTCCTTCTAAAGATCTTTTTGACAACGCTTGTAGTGGAACCTCTTTACGTTCCTGTCTTATTCCACCTGATTTTAAGCGCATTGAGTTCTGGACTATCGGTTAATCTTTTTTTGGAAAACTTTGATGAAAATGATCAATGAAATTATTTAATCCTTCAGCATCGACAATTAAATGCCTCTCATATTGGTTTACGATCTCATCAAGAAAACTCTCTAGATCTTTAAGTTGAGAGCTTATACCGGTATCTTTTCAATCAATTTTACTTAATCGATTACTTGTGATCACCAGCTACTTAATGTATCAGATTTAGAATCTAATATGTTTCGTTTATGGTTTCTCTATGGTCCTGCGTTTGTTCAATATTTGTGCTGGAGATGGCTTCATGAGACTCGACAAAAGACATTACGTGTCACCAATCTCCAGGGCCGGACTTCTGACGCCCTAAATTAAACGAAAAATTTTAATCACCCTGATAAAACAAGATGTTTTAAAAACCTTTTTTAAGACGGCATAAAAAATACATATAAACTTATTTTCTGAAAGTATAAAAAACGTCTTAAAAACGTCTTTTAAAGATTATTTTCGTAAAGGTTATATTTTTGTATTCGGATGGTACTTCCAATTTTGGTATCCATTTTGGCTTTAAACTTTGTTTAAACAAATTTATTAATTAATATTCTATTAATTAATTTTCTTAATTTTAATACGTATTAATAACAAGATAGATGACGTTAAAAGGACGTTTTTATGACGTTTCCCGTAGATTTTGGGTAAATTTCTTGCGGTTAAAATAACCTTTAAAAGACTTTTTTATTACATTTTTTATACTTTCAGAAAATACGTTTTCACGTATTTTTGCTTCCTCCTAGAGGAAGCTTTGTAATAGTAAAATTTTGAGTTTCCTCAAAACTTCTAGAAAATACTTTTTAGTGTGTTAGAAGTTCAAATCAAGTGTTTTTGGAAAATGTCCGTATGGATGTGTGTGTGTGTGTGTGTATGTATACCGTAATATTTCTAGAACTACTTTGTCAATATCAATAAAATTTGACATGCATATATATTTTTGGATTCTGAATTCGGGAAAAACAGTTATTTTTTAATTTCTTAACTATAATTTTTTATGGCCATTTTTTGATTTTTAAAAAACACTATCTCTGATAATAATTTGGTAACAGACTCGGATGCTAGTAATTTTTCTATCATCATCTTCATTTTCATTATTTTCGGATGATCGAATGAGAGTTGATGTATTAGTATTTAGTGTATCTTTGCGATTTTCAATATAATAACTGCTTTTATATAGTTTTTCAAATGCGTTAATGCTTTCTTCTTTTAAATTTCGACCCCAATCCGTAGCATTAAAACTTTCTACCTTATGTGTAGGATCTAAAACTAATGATACGCAATATAACCAATTACATTTTTTGTAATGCTTTAAAATCTTATCTCTCCCGGCTTGTAGTACCAATAAAAGAGTTTCGTCCTTGACATTTCTGTCTGCTTTTACATCTAAGGTAAAAATGATAGATTCTATTTTATCTATAAGTAAGTTTAATGCAACGACGACCGATGGTAGATTAACATTTGATTCCCCAGACAATAATTTTGATAAATGTTTAAAATATTTGAGAATGCCGAGCACTTCTTCAATACAGGCCCATTAAGTTTCTTCAATTTTTAAATCAGTTAGTTTTTTACAATTTTCCCACATCATGCATAACGCTGACTTCAATTTTACTACAACACTCAACATATCGTATGTGCTATCCCAGCGCGTTCTTACATCTAGAATCAATTTTATTGGTTTTAAATTGCACACTTCACAAAATAAATTCAAACGATTTGTTAATTGTTCTGAAAGTTGAATTGTTTTGCAAATTAATCTAATTCTAGTAATAACTTTAGAAAAAGTTCGCTCTTCTTTATTGCTAAATAGTTCTTCGTCTAAATCAATACCGTCTTCATCAGATGCATAGCTGGACTCTAAGCAATCACTTTTTACGTCAGCATTCACAAGTTTTAGTACGCCTTGTACTCCTAAATTTAAAATATGCGCGAAACATCTAAAGTGTTGTTCCTTTATGTCAAATGCTGTACCGTTGTGATCCATGATTTTGCCAAGCTCTTCAATGAAGCTCGTATTTGCTGATGCGTTATCTAGCGTTATGCCTTGAATTTTCTTTTCAATCCCGTAAAACTTGACTGTTTCATAAAAAAGATTAGCAATATCTTTACCTGAATGTTTTCCGTTAGACGGTACAAAGTCCAATGCGAGTGAATGATATTTCCAATTTTTGTCAATAAAATATATGGTTATCCCATAAAACGATTTGCCATTTCTTGCTGACCAAGCATCAACCGCAAATGAAAATTTCGAATCATTACTTAACAAGATTTTCTTTATATTTAATTGCATTTTCGAAAATTCTGTTATAACCATTTCTCTTGTTGCATTTTTTTTGGCATACTAACATTAGAGTTCAACATTCCAAAAAATTTCTGCGTTGTGTCATCATTAAAAAAACTTAATGGAAGATTCTTGTATGCCAACCAAAGAGATGTGGTTCCGCTCCAATCGATTTCTGTAGTATTTCTCTACGAAAAGAAAAAACAATCATATATTGGTTTGCCTATAGCATTATTTCTGTTTGTTTATAATACTACAATAATCTTGCAATTTTTAAAAACGTTTTATATCGAAGCGCCTATGTAAATGTTCAGTAACGTATAACATTATGAGTGCACAAGCTCGTGTCGCTCGGGCGTAAACGTTCACACAAAGCTAAAATCACATTTTCATAATAGTATCTCAATGTACTATTTTCCAATGGCGTGTATAAAATTAAACACTGTACGTTGAAATTATTTTACGCTAATTCATTTTATGTACGCTTAACAAAAATACATGTTATAAACGATATTCGCGTTTGAGTGCATAAAATTGAATTTTGATACTCCGTGCGAAAAACACGGTTTCGCGGTTTCGCACAAGTCGCGTCGAAAAAACGTATGCTAAAAAATACTCGCTTCTTTTGTACAAACGTTTACACAAGTACTATTTGCGCATGTCCTTAAAAAAGGTTTAATTAAAATTGTACTCTCATTAAAAAATTTACTTAAAATTTCTTGTTTATTAGGTAAAGCATTTTTTTCTTCTTTCGCCTGTTTTGATCCAAATAAAATCTGGTACTCTAAATCGTGAGCTTTGCTTAGGTGAAACTTTAATCCAGTGGTATTTCCGTTCTTCATTTTTACTTCTTTCTCAACGTTCTTTTTTTTTACAGAGTAGGCATAATGCAGATCTTTCATTCTGTGCATTTTTCTGATATTTAAAATATGTCTGATACGTAACTTTTGCAGTGCTCGTGGGCGTTTCTAATAGACGAGCTTCGTTACCAGAATCAGCAGATAACTGATTAATTTCTTGGTCAATACTTTCACTGTCAATCTCCGTCCGTGCTCTTTTCGGATGACTTTCTTTATCACAAGTAGATTCAGCACCTCGCTTATCACTTTGTTCATCGCACCCATTGCTTCCACCTTCGATTACCGTACGGACTATTTTTCTTTTACTCGTCATTTTTACACTTCATACACACTACACTCTCCGAGACACTTTTCTCTGATGCTTCTTACTCGTGCGCGCACGCCTAGAGACGGATCGAAACTGGCCGATACTTACGCGTGTGCATTAGTTTGTTTCCATCCTCAGTACTAAAAAGTGCGTGATTTAACGCGTCTAAGCCGCGCCGGTAAGGTCCTGCGTTGCTACGCGTCTATCCGCCGCCGCATCGCTTGTCGCCGCGCCGCGGAGTTTTGAGAGATATCGAGTTTCATTGTACCGCCACGCGAGCCGTCACGTATATAACAACAAATTTTGTTTTGGCTCAAATGCTCGGCAAGAACTCGCTCGGAAGACTTATAGACGAAACTGTTGTATAACCGGCGCTTTCAGTTATCTTTGCTCAGAATGACTTCATGGAAAGGCAGTTTTATGATCCTTCCTCGTAGAAAGAACCATAGCCCAAACGTTAGTTTATATAAACTTATAAACACGATTCGGCTCAACATCTTGTTCTTTGGTGCTGACTCAATCTGCAGCTTATCAATACAACTAGAGCAGATACGAGCATGACGTCACGGACAATGTCACTTTTATTAAATTATTGGTAAACCAATATTTCAAGACAAGATCAAGACAAGACAAGAATTTATTCTCACAAGATCAAAACAAGATAAAATATTTCGAGAATTTTCAAGATCAAGACAATATTTTTATTAAATATTGTCTTGTCTTGATCTTGTGTCTTGCTTGACTAATAAAGAAGCACAAAAGAAGCAAAAGGAACAACAAATTATAATGAATAAACAAGAAAAAAATTTTATATTTTAGGTTGTCTACGCTGTCATCTTTACCAAAGTAAGTTACATCGGATATTTTAAAGCAATTCTTAACTTACGATTGAAGAATATCATTGCAGTATAACTTTACGACTCCACTTATATGTGGATATGCAAATTTTTCTAAACTGTTACTGCATGACCAATTTAAATATACCTAATTATTTGAAGCGTAACACCCTTTAAATGTGTCATTTTCAAATGTGGTATTGCATCGTCCGATAGATTAAAATTAAATAATAGTGGATTGTCTACGCTGTCACTTTTACCAAAGTAAGTTACATCGGATATTTTAAAGCAATTTGTAACTTATGATTGAAGAATATCGTTACAGTGTAACTTTACGATTCCACTTATATGTAGATATGAAAATTCTTTCAAACTATTTTTGCATGACTAATTTAAATATACCTAATTATTTGACTTATTTGAATATTTTACTTATTTGAACGTAACTAATTATTTGAACACCCTTTAAACATTTAATGGCTTTGAGTAACTTATGATTCCCTAATTCAAAAGAGAACCCTTACGAAAATAACCTGCACACAAACCTACAGAACTTTTTACAAACATTGTTGTATGCCAACATATAGGTATTGTGCAGGATTATGTGTAAGAAAATGTACATGACAGTCTGCAGCTAGACCAGTTGATAATTTAGCAGGATGACATGCAGAAAACATTATATATAAAATCCTGAAGAAAACCTACAAGCAGTGTGCTCGTTGGTTTACAGTCAACCTGCAAGAAATTCTGCTAAAAATTTGACATTCGCTTACGAAATAAACGTTTAGAAATTTCTGCAGAACTTACTGCTGACCTCTCTGCATAAATATCTGCAGGAAATTTGGACGCGAGCAATATAAAAAAAAAGCTCCATAACAGTGGTTGATAATAAATAACTTTAATAAAATATACGTGTCTTTAAACGTACTACCAGCCGGATAATAACACCAAAACTGTAGGTCTGAGCTCCAAAAGTTTAATTTTTTAATTATTCAATTCAAACAACAAAAATTATATTTATATGACTTGATTTTTCCTTTTCTGGCAAACAACTATCATAATTTCTATTCTCTCTACCATCATAAATATCATTTAAACAATTAGCTTCATGCATTTTTTCTTTTATCATAAACTCGTTCTGAACCTGATATTAAAATTTTCCTATATATGCAGTACGATTCAGACATACTGCGTGAAATTCCATTTTATCCGTAAGATTAAATAATTGGTCAATAATGTACCCTGAACTCAGCACGACCTAAATATAAAAAACCGCAGCCAATTCATTGGCGCGTAGCTTCCTCTAACTAAATTTATAGGTCCAATAAATAAAATATTGTTTTAATATATCTATATAATATCTGCTTGCTAATGTATGAGGCGGTTTTCGATACATAATTTAATATAAGTTTTGGATAGTTCATTGTCCAAAAGTTTGCAGACCCCTCTGTTTTCTTATTATAGAATACGAACACCGTCGTCGATTTTTTTTCACAGAAATTCACGCATATTTACATGTGTTCCTAACCAACCTAACCATCAAAACAGCAGGTTATTCATTAGATAGGTGGCTCACGCAATTTTCAAGAAAACGATTTTTACATTTTAGCTCTTTAGTTGAAAACTACTTGATGGAATCGTTTAATATTTTAACAGCAGATATCTTTTTTTATAGTGAATCACCAAATAAATTTTTGAAGTATTTGACTACATTGTATTAGAGATATAAGAAATCAAAAGATTTTCAAAAAAATAATTGAAACCTTGATATTTTACGAACCTTAGGGGTTTGAAAGCTGTACAATGTACTGTAATAAACTTAGCCAAAACACATAAAATATCTACTTTTTCCCGAAATCTCGAGTGCAATAAGGCCTTTTTGCGTCCATAATCGAGGCACAAAAACAACTAATTTCTTTCAGTTTTCAATTTATTACTGAAAAAATATAGTTTGACACGTGACCTATCGACATCATTTTTTCACGAGGTTATGATGTTTAGTTTCAGAGATATAAATTTTTAAAAAAAATCACCTTTTTCATTTTATTTGCCGAACAAAGCGGTCGATCCCGAGCACCAAACGAGGAAAA
Source organism: Nasonia oneida (assembly GCA_037356405.1). Lineage (NCBI taxonomy): Eukaryota > Metazoa > Arthropoda > Insecta > Hymenoptera > Pteromalidae > Nasonia > Nasonia oneida. Next base: position 8,662 of record JAZHPH010000635.1, on the reverse strand, counting down.
GTAGGTAATTTTATTCTCTTTCAAATGCTTTATAGCTAAATTATTTGTAACAATGGGATGATTGAAAAAAAAACGCGAAATAGTGTTTTTCAAAAATCAAAATAAATGATCATGAAAAAAAAATATTGTTGAGAAAATAAAAAATAACTATTTTTTCCGAATTCAGAATCCAAAAATATATATGCATGTCAAATTTTATTGATATTGACGAAGTAGTTCCAGAAATATTACGGTATACATACACACACATCCACACGCACACACAGACCCACACATCCATACGGACATTTTCTAAAAACACTTGATTTGAACTTCTAACATACCAAAAAGTATTTTCTAGAAGTTTTGAAGAAACTCAAAATTTTACTATTACAAAGCTTCCTCTAGGAGGAAGCAATTGTATTTATCATTCTAAATAAATTGGACATCGCAGAGACAGATGCATTGTTCAACATGTCGTCGGTCCGTACGAAGAGTAGTATGGTTCAGATTTGCTACGAAGACTAGTATGGTTCAGATTTGTCGCGAAGACTTTTAGATCTTTCCCACATGATAAAATCTAATTGTTTTGGAGAAAAATAAATAATTATTTTGGTTAAAACTAATAGAATTGCAATATTTTTAAAGTAGCCAAAAATTTGTGTAAAAATTGAAAAAGTTGTTATGAGATTTATTATTAATTTTTTTCTTCTAATTAAAGTTTTAATACAAATTTTTTTAATTTCAAAAGATTTTTGTCAACTTTGAAAAAATTGCAATTTTATTAATTTTAACCAAAGTAACTATTTATTTTTCTCCAAAACAATTAGATTTTTTCATGTGGGAAAGATCTGAAATGTACTAGTCTTCGCGGCACATCTGAACCGTATTAGTCTTTGTAGCAAATCTGAACCATACTACTCTTCGTAGGGACCGACGATGTAATGTTTTAAATTCATTAATAATAATTCGCCCTTACTTACATCGCTGGAAATTGGGGGTTCAAAAAAATTACTATCCTTAATCATATCGTTTAAACATTTGTTTTTCTGAGATGATTAAGAAGAATTTGCAGTTTTCTTTAAGTAGTATCTGATCTCCCAAAATAACTTTTTTCAAAAGTGAAAACCTTGGCAAGAAAAAGACTAATAAACGTAGTGAAATCTCTAAATATTAAAATGTCAAGTAAATGTTTTTTGCTATACGCATTAAGATATCATTTTTTGGGAAAACTAATTTTAACTTTAATTTTATATCTTAATGCGTATAGCAAAAAACATTTACTTGACATTTTAATATTTAGAGATTTCACTACGTTTATTAGTCTTTTTCTTGCCAAGGTTTTCACTTTTGAAAAAAGTTTTTTTGGGAGGTTCCACATCTTTTACAAAGCATATCCTCCATGCTATTGCACTTCATGAAATCTTGATCTATTCGATAGCCAATAAGCTACTATTGCTTTAGACATTGATTGCATCGCGCATATAATCGTATAGCATTATTATATGCATATAATCGCGTGTGTCGCCGAGTACCAGACGAATGTCGGTCAAGTAGATGAACCACTTCAACCACTGGTGTATAATATTTAACCTCACCGGAAGTCACGTGACCGGAGGAGACGAAAAAATCGGGAGAGGATGGAAACTCTGAACGAAAAGAAATATACCGAGCAAATTTTCAACTTGCAATATTAAGTTAATAACTTAATATTTTTGGATGAATCTTTTTAATCATGAAAGATTAGGTATTTAATATATTCAAGTAGATGCCAACAGATTGCGCATACGCGCAATAGTAATGGTTTAAATGCTCTCGAGATTTTTTTTAAGGTTAAGAAAACCCAATTTCAAAGTATATAAGGTTGCGCCGTCGACAAATCGCACTTCGTACTTTTTCTTGCCAGCGCGGCGCTGTCGCGCCCCTTGATGAGATATTCATTTAAATTATCCTCATATTCAATGGAAGTAGTAATCTGAAAAATTTTCATTTTCAGTTTTGTATCACATACAAAAATTACTAAACTTATAAAATACATATCTATTTTTAACCGGGAAATTGTGTGCTTTATTATTAATGGTTTATTTGTGAGATATACTTTGCTACTAAAGAAGCTGTACACTTAAACTTATACAAATAATGGTTATACATTACATGTATATAATTTAGCGAAAAATTTCATTATTAAATTATTATATAAATTAAAATATTGACTACTTTTAAGGCTGAAAATCATAAAATTCAGATTCTGTGCCCCAAAATCCACGAGAAAACGTTTAGTTACCGTGGCGACCTTCTATAATAAAAAATGACATAAATTGTTTACTCTGACTTAGTGTGTCGATCTTGTCCCGGGATCCCGCGAGCGCGCAGTCGTCCACTTCATTATCGCGCGCCTATTGGTTCCCCGCATTCCCGCTCCGTTTAAGAGTGCTCTATACCCCTGAGACAGCCAATCAGAGCGTCGGATTTCAAGTCATCCGGAAGTATTTTCCTCGACTAACTACGGATTAGCTATTGAATATTTTAATAAATAAATGGTTTCAAAATGTTCTTTTTATTTTTCCGTACGTGGGATGATATCGTTTTAGTAGAAATTTCGCCCAGGTAATTGACAATTACGCTGTTCTTTCATCTCTTTTGGTGGCTGGTGCTGCAGAAGCAGACGACATATCAGTGAAAACTATCGGGATTAATTTCACCGCTTCTGGATAATTATTTGCGAAAACACGGAATTATCCCACGTACGGAAAGATATAAAGAATATTTTGCAACCATTTATTTATTAAAATATTCAATAGTTGATCCGTAGTTAGTCGAGGAAAATACTTCCGGATGACTTGAAATCCGACGCTCTGATTGGCTGTTTCAGGGGTATAGAGCACTCTTAAACGAGAGGAGTAGAGGCAGCTCGGAGAGCCGATATTGCAGAGAGTCAGAGATCAAATCTCGCTCAGGGAATTTTTTTTCTGTTTAATTGTAAGATTACGATGTCCAAAAAAATTAACTTTTAAAAAAGTAAAAGGTTAGGCGAGTTTGATATATTCCGCAACAAAATTACAGATAGAAAAGAACTGAGATCAATCAAAGTCAAGATTATTATATTTAATCATAATGAAGCAAAGAACAACTCTCAGGATAATTACTACGTAACTTGCCATGCCCGTTTCATTTTGTTTATTGGTGAACAACTAAATTTTCTTTTTATATATATTAGAACGTCACACAAACACTATAAGTACAATGAAACGGGCATGGCAAGTTACGTAGTAATTATCTTGAGAGTTGTTCTTTGCTTCATTATGATTAAATATAATAATCTTGACTTTGTTTGATTGATATCAGTTATTTTCTATCTGTAATTTTGTTGCGGAATATATCAAACTCGCCTATCCTTTTACTTTTTTAAAAGTTAATTTTTTTAGACATTTCAATCCTTTTTAGTAAATTTTTTTGAGTATTTCATATTCAACGTAGTAAAAATAAAATATAAGCATCTTTAGCACCTTTCGACCACAGCTTTTTGGTAACATTTTTATCACTAACATGAAATCACTGATTGTTCTGACATACACCACCCTCGAATTATATCTACACCTAGACACCAAAAACCACGGTGAGAACTACCCAGACCTCGTCATCGGCCACCCTATACACCTAGACGCCGTCCTCGTATGATTCATTTAGCTAGACACCAAAAACCACGGAGCACTCCACCTAGCCCTCGTCATCGTCCACCTTGCACATCTAGACACCGCCCTTGAATGATTTTTACATCTAGACACCAAAAACCACTGAGCGCTCCACCTAGACCTTGTCATCGGCCACCCTGTATACCTGGACACTACGTTCAAATGATTTTTACACATAGACACAAAAAAAACCACGGAGCACGCCTCCTAGACCTCGTCATCGGCCACCCTGTACACCTAGACACAGTACTTAAATGATTTTTATACCAAGACACTGAAAACATCCTGAACCTTGTCATCGGCTACCCTGGCAAGCTAGTTACTGTCACAGTTCCGGAACACAGAGTATGCACCGGCAACCTCTTAATTCTAAATATCGTAATATATTAAGTATTATATTTTCTTGAGAAAGCAATCCCCATCTGTATATAGCTTTGCGGCCAACTTCACGGTCCTAACACTTGCGGCTAACTTAACGGCCCGTTCAAATTTCGGGCTGAAGAAGAAAAACGTGATTTTAGCATTTGTGGATTGTACACTCATATATTATAAAGATAAGCAGCCATTTCACTAATATTTATGTTGGAAATCATATTTTAGCTCAGAAAACATTCTAACAAGCCCAAAAAACTTACCAACAGTAATGATAAGTATTCTTTTTTGTATAATGAAAAATCCGAACACCAATATAGAAGTAAATAGTGTCACGGGCGCCGCGGCTTCGTCTGCTTCTCAAACTCGCCTTCGTGGCGCTACCGCGCCACTTGATTTGTTAGGCATTTCAATCTGCGATGTGTAGGTGGGAAAAATTTCCTCAGGAAAAATCATAGTGGAAAAATGTTCAGACTTTCCTCGGATTTTACAGCCCATAATGAGGAGACGATAATCCGTAAAAGAACGGCCGTACACATCGCAGATCGAAAGTTTTGTGGTGGACACACGGGCGAGAGCCATCGTGTACGTACGCGCAATTAAATCAGGGCTGAGGATCAGTGTCGTCCTAAATGAATAGCACGATGGATTAAAGCATCTTTGAAAGTGTTTGAAGTTTGAATCATGCGTTTTTATGGCTGTGTGTATATGCATGTGTGTGCATGCACGTGCGTGTGTATGTAGGTATACCGTTATGATTCTGGAACCACGCAAACAATCGTAATAAAATTTGAGATACATACATGTTTAATGATTCTGACCATTTTATGGCCATATTATAGCCATTTTTTATTTTTGAAAAAATATTTTGGCTTTTTTTTGATGATATGATTTATACAATATATTTAACAATATTATATCTAAGCAAGCACACGATTGCTTAACTTTTTCCGCAAGATTTTCCAGATTGACCATTCCGTTCAATTGTTATGATTAAAAAGGTGATTTTTAAAAAAAATTTAATACGCCCCAAACTAAATTGTTTTAAAAAAGTTATAACAATAAAAACCAATAATATATATTTGCTGTAAACATTTTAAGCCACTTAGGCGACGAGTTTTTTAGCTAAAAATCGAAAACCAAAAAAAGGGTTCTTGATGTCGTACGATTACGGGAGTAAAAAGACTTTAATTAAGTTGCAATTTTGAGAAAAGATAGATCTTCTGCTTACCCCAGCTATAGTATATTGTGTACCAAGGGCGTACTTGGTGCACACCATATTTTTTGTAACGCATGTACTGATTTTCGCGTTTTTAGAAGATTTGCCAATGAATTGAGTAGCGGGCGCAAAAGTACTTTTGCACCCGGTAACAGCGTACCTCGATTTTCACGAGAGAGCATTTATTTAAAAAATGCGGCTGCATATAAGAGACAGGCAAGCGAAAGCAAACCCACCTACCCCACGGACCTAGAGATTGAATCAGAGAATATCTGTTAAAAAATTTGGCAGCAAATCGGAGAGAGGCGAGAGAAATAAGAATTATCAGCTAAGCAAAATCGGAAAACGTAAGCGGGAAACAAGAGCACGCGGACGGCGCGATCCGGCGAGCTCGCGCGGAGTTCTAATCTTTTCCTGGAACTAGAGCACTCTAAGAACTAACGTTCGGGGATTTTTAGGTAAATGTGTCAATTAAATTTTATTTATACTTGTTTTTAGTTAGCGTTTAGAGTAATCATTCTGGTTAAAAAGGTATTTGTGTTACACACAATTGTGTTATTCGCGATACTGTTATTTATTTATTATTACGTGTATATAGATACATTTATTTGTATATGTCTGTCTACCTGCACACAGAATAGGCATATAACATAAATTATAAATTCGTTTTGAATAATATCTGTGATTTTCAGTAGTCAATAATTATAGTAATTTAACAATAACGATAAATTAATATTAATAATAATAATAATTTAATTATAATAATGGTTATCAATATTAAAAATAAATATTTTGATGTTAGATGTAAATTTTACTATTTTTCGGGCTGTGATAATAAATTTTAATTTATTGTTTAATTTCATTATAACAATCACAATAAATATTCATTTTTTAATATTTAAATACAAGACGTAAATTTCAGTATTTTTCGGGCTGTGATATAAACTTTAATTTATTGTTTAATTTAATTTTATAACAATAATAATTTGTTTTTAATATTTAAATATTAGACGTAAATTTCAGTATTTTTCGGGATGTAATATTATAATGCCCTACACACGATCCATCATGTAATTACAAAAAAACAAAAAAATAAAAACAAATCAAAAAGCATTCGTCTCCCTACTCTTGTCTATCACTACGAAGCTAGCAGTGGACTCGAAGATTGCGTAACAGCCCAACAACCAGCAGGCTCAGCGACACATGTGTGTGCGCGCTCCCCTTCTCCTTACCTACAAGCAGTAGCAGCGGCGCAAGAGAAGGAGAAGCGGCGGCGGCGGCGTAGCGCGCACATTATAAATTATTTGTATGAATGGGTTTTGTATATAGGTGTGAATGCCTGTGTGAAAGTGTAAATGTAGTAGTATTTTCGGCGGCACGATCCCCGCTCGCTCCGAGGCCTATAAAAGGACCCGCACGGCCAGTATGAGCTCACTAGCCGAAGCGCAACTTAAGCGCCAGCGCAACTAAAGCGCCTAGTCCCTGCTCTTGAGCAACTTATGCCTTGAGCAGGTAAAAGACTTAAGAATATTTTCGAATATTTCTACACTTATAAAAATTTCGAGTTAGGCACGATAGAAAATTCTAATTCTTGTCAAAATAATTTAGAAAAATTTCGTTACCTAATTTAAATTTAAGCGTATCTGCATAAAATCTCTTCTTGTAACAATACGATTCAAATCAGATTACGCAACTTAAACGCGTATCTGTTTATTTTTGTTTGTAAAAATCAAAGCGGATTTACCCATTTAATTTTTGTGATACTTATAATATATGCAAGATATACGCAATATTCTATTATTTATTTATTTGAATATATTTATTTTTGTTATAAAGAACAAAAATCTCTTTATTGCGATAAACCTCCACTACCTGGTATCCCGGACCTGAACTATCATAATTGAGAATTATAATAAAAATTTAAAATCTTTCTATTTAATCTGTTGTTAGAATCATGACGCAGATTAGTAAATGTTCGCGACTTTTCAGATAGTTAAATCAATAGATTTTGTATTTGTACATAAATTGAATTACTACAGGACCGAGATAAGTCGTGACCGTTTCAATATTAATTTTAATTTATTGTTAAATTTAATTATAATGAAACGTTATTTATGCAGAGTGATTCTCATTTGCTAGCCTGAGTTGTAATTATGACGACAGGTCAAATAGAGAAAATTAATTTTATGTTTATTGGTATTAACTATATTCAGGTCCGGGATATCAGGTAGTGGAGAATTATTACAATATTAAGATTTTGTTATTATGTTTTGATCACAAAAATAAATATCGATGGCTGAGTAGAATAAGGCCGTAATCCATATTGCAGCAGCGACTCCAAGATCGTCGTATCTTACCGGCGGCGTCTTCAGAAATCGTATTGTGTCGGCGACTCTAAGAACGTCGTATCGAGTCATCGTCTTCGAAAACGTCGTATCGTGGTGGCGAATCCGAAAACGTCGTATCGTGGCGGCGTCTTCGGAAACGTGGTATCGTGGCGGCAACTCCGATAACGTCCTATCCTAGACGCAATTTTATTTTGTCTAATTTTGTAGTGGCAGCACTGCGTGATTTTTTAGTACAACTTTACAAGGCATAGGAAATGCGGGTGAAAAATTCTGAAAAAAAAAATAAGACTCTTATTTTTCATTGCCTATTCATATATTATAAAAATTTTCAACATCATTAGATAAAAATTAGAGAAAAATTGTCGAAAATGACCGTCCCTACACCGAAAAAAATATATAGTAACCATTACCAGAATTTTACTATAAACTCTAGCAGTATAGGGACACGAAAATATTTCATAGTAATTATTACTAATAAATCTATAGTAAAAATTGATAAATGTATAGGAAAAATTAGGGCAAAACTCCATGATTTATTTTAGAAATCGATGATTTTTTACTATCTTTAAAAAAAAAAATTTAACAAAAGTAAAAATGTTAGACGAGTTTGATATTTTGCGTATCATTATGCATGTAAATTACATAATGTAACACAATAACATATTTTTTGTTTACAATGTAATTACAGATAAAAAAAAACTGAAATCTATAAAAAAAGTCAAGTTTATTACCATAATTTTCAATCATAACATAGCAAAAAAAAACGCTGCCAATTCATTAGCACGTAGCTTCCTTCAACTAAATTTCTCTATATATTTGCTTACTAATGCATGAGGCGATTTTTGATACATAATTTAATAAAAGTTTTGGATAGTTCATTGTCCAAAAGTTTGCAGACAGACCCCTCTGTTTTCTTATTATAGAATACGAACACTGTCGTCAATTTTTTTTCACAGAAATTCACGCATGTTTACATGTGTTCCTAACCAACCTAACCATCAAAACAGCAGGTTATTCATTAGATAGGTCGCTTGCGCAATTTTCAAGAAAAC
>JAZHPH010000634.1:16400-31454 GCA_037356405.1 Nasonia oneida | reverse complement strand
GTTACTACAGCTATGAAGTCAATACTGAAAGAAGGACGAGTACCGAAGAATCTACAAACTGACCAAGGAAAATAATTTTACAATTTTAGAATTCAGCAAACAAGGAAGCTATAAATGGTTGGATATTCTACCTATCTTGCTCAAAGCATACAATTCGAGAAAACATCAGACTACAGGAATCGAGCCTGAAAATGTTACACAGGCAAATGAGCGAGAAGTCAAGAGACGTTTTTCAAATCAAAAGTCGCCAGTGAAACAACCGAAATTCAAAGTAGGAGATAAAGTACGAATAAGTAGGATAAAAAATGTTTTTGAAAAAGGTTACACACCCACCAGTTACAACTGGCCAACGGAAATTTTCACAATAACGCGAGTTGTAAAAACAGATCCTCTAACTTACCACCTCAAAGATTATTAAGATAAACCCGTCTTTGGCGGCTTTTATGAAACGGAAATTCATAAAACTATGTATCTGGAAATTTATTTAGTAGAAAAAGTTTAAAAAAAAAGAGGTAAACGCGTATATGTTAAATGGTTAGGATTTAGTGACGAGCATAATAGTTGGATAGATAAAAATGAAATTGTATGAATTATTCAAGGTTCAAATAAATAAGAAAGCAATTGTTATTATATTTAATAATGTATTTATTCATGTAAATTGCACACAAGTTTGAACAAATAAATAAATAGTATTTAACAATTATCAGTCTTTGTATTTCATTATTTTAGCATGTGGTGAACTTAAAAGAAGTTCCACCTTAATATGTTATAAATAGACGAAGTTTATTTGCTGTGTTAGAGAGGATATTGAAAAGTTCTTAATCTTTCAAGATTGCTGATGAGATCTTTTCTGGCAAAAATATTTGAAAGCTGTCATCGATCTCGGCCACGATCTTCGTGCCAAATCTCGTCTTTACTTCCTTGAGCGCAGTCACCATGTATGCAAGATCTTTTTCTAAGTCCGTGGCTTTCTTCTTGTGCAAAAACTCGCGCTCAGCAATTTTGTTAAGTGCAGATAGATCCATTCTGAAACGTAAAAAAATAAGAATTTGTGTTAGAGAAAATACTTTTCCTGATACGTGCACGAAAATAGCCACTTTCCATACATGTAAAATGAATGGAAGATCGAGTTTTTCTTAGCAGCGGGAAAAAACTACTCCCTTGGGAGGAAAAAACTTTTTTCTCCCAACGGAGTAGTTTTTTCCTCACTCTGCAGCCTATCCGATAGGTGTGTGAGTCCATATAAATATTTTCAAAATTTTCAATACATTTTATAAGCAAATAAAAAAAGAAAAAAATCTGCCAAACTTCGGACTCGAACTCGAGTGCATAAAAAATACCAAGCAACAACGTAGACCGCACCGCCAGGATCGTCGTTGGTGCATGAAAACTGAAAGTAGCATATGTTTATCGGGAGGCTGGGGGTGGCTTTTTAGTTTAATTAAGCTTTGTTTAAGCTTAAGCTTAACGTGTTTGTGTCGGTTTAACCATAATCCGTCTAAAAAATTAAAGTTTTTAATTATGAGGGTTGATTTCATAAAGACGATCATGGCCACTGACATTAAGGGCTTAGAGCTAATTATTTATGAATCATATTCACCGCGTAAGCCTTCTCCTCTATGCTCTGCCGCGCCGCGATGTGATTGTGTACTCTCTACTTCCTCTCCGCTGCTGCTGGTGGGGAAGCTAGTTACGTACGGCCGCCCCTACTTCTTCTCCGCTGCTTCTAGATGCGTATAGTTCGGAGCGAAAACCGCAGGGCGGCGCTAGCTTACGACTGCATATCGCACGGCACGCTTTCGCCCATGCTCATCGGCAATCTCTCCTCTAATCTCTATCAGAAGTATCAAATTTGTGCAAGTCTTCTTTCATTATTTTATACATATCCACGTCAACGTATATTAGACTATCTGTGTCGGTGTAAAGGAGTTTACATTTTTCCCTAAGTCGACGCTTCATATATGAATAATGAAAATTGTATAACAATGTTTTAGACAAACCGAGAATGCTGAGAACAACGTATATTGGTTTTTTAATTGTAATACTCGTTTAGCTGTATAGCAACCAACTACGTGCTTCTGCTCCATATCGACCTGTAAATTTATTCACTAATCGCACATAAATGCGAGATCGTTCTCGCTCGATGCACTTACCATATACTGCATTAATTAATAACTTGTAGAAAAGCTTTTCAAACTCATTCTTAGCCTGCTTTCTCTTCTATGTATTAAATTCAACATATGGTTTGAGCCAAGGCTTCTTCTCAAAACTCAGAATCCTATGCACTTTTTTTAGTCAGAGTCCATTATCTAATATCTGTTTTAACGCAAGATAATGTATGACATACCTTTTCTTATCGTTCAAAGTAGTCAACAGTTTCTTTTGCTTTGAGTCAGGGGGTGCACAAAAAAGCAAATCTTAATGATCATCATGTATTTCTTCAGGATACTCTAAATCTACTTCAGCAAAGTAGCCTGTATTAGTCTGGTGGTGCATTGAAAAAATTTTAATTCGTTTCATATTCGATCCATTTAAATTTTCTCACTGGTAAATACTGCACCATGGCCCATCCATAAAGATGATTAATATCAAAATATAAGAGTGTCTTCGTTTTCTGATTCTTATCGTATGATGGTCCAATGTATGGATTGTTCGCCTTAGCATACCGACTGCAACATTGACTTATTCCTCCTCGAATACCAGCTTCAATAAACATCAGCATATCTATATCTGTAAGAAGCTCCAATTCCACTTTTGTCATTTTCAAAGCTACTGAAAATGTGAGACCTGGAGTCGTGTAAAAGTGTGCAGGACATAAACTATACGCTTTCTGAGATGTCTCTCGAAAACTTTCGAAGACGTCAGCTAATAATAAAACATCTGTTTTCAAGTACAAATCTGAATATTCACCCAAAGTTTTTATAGTAAACATATTCTATACTGTAACAGTATGATGATAAACGTCTTCGTCAATAATATGAGAATCTGTTAGTTTATTGTAAAACTCATTCTTCTCTGGCAGTTTTGCAGTCATCAACTTGTCCAATCCATTTACGAAATCATATGGAAATATACCTTTTCGCCTAAGAAGATTAATTTCCTCATCTGTAAATCCATCATTTTTTAACTAATTTTCTGCTATCGGTACGGTTTCCAGATATGATGCAAGCTTTTCCAACGATGATGGTAAAAAACGCCATGAATCTATAAATCTAAAATTGATGTCACAGTCATCTATATACTTCGTAAATGAAATATATTTTTCTTTGTTATGAGGTATCAGAGATACTCGTCCATTCATTATTCTATAGGTAGCAATCTCTTTCGAAATTAAGTGTGTGTCATAATTGAGATTATGAAAGATAACCGGCACAAACCTTGAGTCTTTGTAATTTACATTGCATGAATTGTGAGCTCCAGCTCTGAAACTAAATATAAAAAATGTCTTACATGTTGTACAGCATTAAAGTAAAATATTTGTATACATTAAAAACTAACGTACCGTCCTGTTAGATAACAATGGTCTCGTACTGCGAGTTCTTCACTTTTAATAGACTTTCGGCTTATTTGGCAAACAGTTGACCTCCGATAAGATAATTCTTCTAGATCTGTAAGTCTCATTGGTTTTGGATTTTTGTAGAGTAGATCAATCTTTTCACTAATTCCTTTCAGTTCTCGAACAAACCATTTTGCCGGTGTCTCTTCATCTTCATTTTCTTTTATGTATGATTTATAAACAGATAAACTGTTATCAAAGCTGCACTTTATATAATAGCCTTTGCTATATGCTTCATGAAGCTGAAAAGCATTTTTATTTTCAGTAGACATTAACAAACATTCAAAATCTACATAAATAACAAAAGGAACTTTTCCACTTTAATTATAATCTTCAAATTTAAGAATGTTTAAATTTTTCTTCGTCGGGCAAATTAATTTGACATTTATTTAAATTTTTGCAATCATTTTCGTGCATTTCCAGCCGTCTTTCACAGTAAAATATTTGTAAACACCTTTCGCAGTGGTATAATTTTAGATAAGATTTACTTAATTGAGTGGTTAAAAGTCGAGAGAAATATTTAATCCAAACGTAGTGGTATTTAGGCAAGCTTCCGCCATCATCATGATTATTTTCTTCATTTTCATCTATGTAAAAAATCTTGAATGAGGACTAGATTAACATCTTTAATTATAGTCTCTCGAATTTGATAGAGACTTGTGGATCAAAACAATTAATGTGAAAATAATAACACGCTCTTTAAATTTGAGATGAAAAGGTATACTATGTATACCGTCAAACTATTGATGTTTATTGAAAAGAAAAGAGTGTGATTACAAATGTACTGACTATGGAAAATTGAAGAGTATTAGAAGAGTGTTAGAGCACCGACGCATTAACAAACGATATTGTTTAACGGTCGACACTGTGAGGCGAGTCCTCACAGCGCTTCGGCAATACGAAAACTAAACAACACAAATCAGCGAAAGCGACAGAAGACCGCTCGCAAAACAGACGAAGAGAGACAGAGTAGGAGCGAGCGAGCGCGCGTTGCCCTGGCAACCTCATTGGTGCCGTGCGGGCTAGCGAAAAACGTCGAATTTGAAATTAAGATGACAAGCTTCTCGAACTTTCTCGCTCTCTCTCCGCATATCAAACTAATTGTCGAACAATGTTTTTCTTTCTTTTCTTTTTTATATGGCATGGCGATACTTCGAACTTTGCATTGTACTTTTTTAATATGAATATTTATTGAAATATCATTTCAAATTTCGGAACATCTTTAAGTTTCACTGGAAATTCTATATCACCAAAGTTCAGCTCGTTCTCATACAAACGATATTGATTAACTCTATTGGGATTAGTTTCACTAGGATGCAATGCTGAAAGTATAGCATACTTGAAACATTGATTATCATTATTACGAACATTAACACATGCCTTTTTCTTTTCTATAAACTTTGGAAGTGGAATGAAGGAACTCCCCTTGATTGGAGAATATTTTTTCATATTGATACACAAACAGATAATAACTGGGTGAGAATAGGTTCTTTGATATGATCCTTGAACCATTCTTCCAAATTCGTTGATATGAATGCTGTAACACTTTCACTTGTAAAATATTTAATGTCTGTCGTTTTCTCACCATTTTTTGCATAGAAAATTCTGCGATAAAGTCAGAATTTATTTTTACAGCGTTATATTCCTTCAAGCAATATTCTACTTTAACCTTGAAGAGCTTTTGCGCATCGTTACACCTGTTCTAAATCGATTTTGAAACGCTAATTCTACATCTCGCCACTCAACTCTAGCTTCAGTGTCTTCCGATTGTAGACCGCCTCCTTGCTGAAGATGTTGTTTGAGTTGAACTTGCATACATGAAAGATGTGTCATCCAAGTTTGATATTTCTGCTTTTCTCTTCTTGCAAGATTAGCTTTGTCGATTTATTGTAGTATTGCACATGACCAGTCAATAATGAATATCATTATTGCTCATTTCATGTATATTTCGCAAAGTATTATCTGCTTACCTCTTCAAGTCTCCAATGCCGTGGGAAGAACTTACCGAGGAAGAAAAATGTATGATTCATTGGCTAGAAAAAAGTCACCATGGAATTGAATGGAATTCTGGTGACATTCCATACCATCGACTTCAACATGTCTTACAAATCTTTACGCGAGATGTTAAAAACGATATTCGTTAAGGGAGAACGGAAAGCACTGTGGTTGAAAAATTATTTGCCAAATACGTAAGTATTTATACATTCCTTCAGTTCTTTTTTTTTTCATGCTTTTAAAACTTCAATTTATCCACATTTTTTTTTTCAGTCTAATATCTAATGTCGAAGATCTCGGATGTCCTCCGCTCGAGAACATAAAAAGTAAGTAAGTCGAGGATTGCCGACGCTGCTCAGCCATTGGAAATCGCCGAGGCTGCTTAGCCATTGTGGATCGTCCAGGCGGATCAGCCGCCGGGGATCGTCGAGGCGGGCCAGATAATAAATTAATTAATTAATTAAAAACTTAAAAAATTCGTGATATTAAAGTGGAGTAATAAAATTAACTTAGATGTTTCGACTACGTCCATTGCCCAGGAGATGTAGCCCAAATTGTTAGGAGAGTCGGTGCGTTGGCGATCAGCCAACGTATACGCTCCTGGGCGGCCTGCAGACTTCGTCGGCTTCGAGAAGGCTGCATTGACGAATTCTCCTTCTTTGATGCCATTTTCTCTTGTAAGAGCTTGCAAGAAAATATGTGACAGACTCCGGTGTATCTTGAGGGGTTATTTATACTCGAAGACAGGGGCACACTTTTCACTATTTTGCCGAAAATCCTCTGATTTGCTGAGCTTCTTTTCCCACTACTTTCCTGAAAAGTCCTCTAATTGGAGAAAAATGTTCTTCCCTTAATTTCAAAAACACCTTCCTTGACCATGCTCCTCTCCGTCAAATAAAAAAATTCACTTGCCTTCGCGAGATAATCTATGGGCTCTTTTGCAGACCTTTTCCAAAAAATAATTGATTTTCACCGTGGGTAGCGAAACAAAAAAAAAGGTGGCTACGATAGCTACAGCAGGGGTGATAGATATCGCCGCGGTTGGACTCGCGTACGTCAGTGGTGATGAGCACGCGCAGATTCGCAGAATGCTGGACAGCATCCTGCCTAAATCCAACCGTACGATCGGACGGACGCAGTTGATTGAGCACGGGATAGACGTAGGATCGGCCAGGGCGATAAAACAGAAGTATTATCCTGTGTCGCCAAAATTAGAGGAGAAGATGCATCAACAAGTACGAGAGTTGCTTGCTGCGGGAATCATCGAACGCTCTGACAGTGCTTGGTCAAGCCCGATAGTGATGGTGAGCAAGGCGAACGGGCAATATCGTTTTTGTGTCGACTTCCGGAAAGTTAATGCGCTGTCAAAGGCTGACGCATATCCATTACCTAATATGGATGATATCCTTCGTAAACTGCAGAAAGCGAAGTACATATCGACGTTGGACCTTAGCAGCGCGTACCATCAAATACCGTTGAAACCGGAGGTGAGACCTCTGATGGCATTTACAGTTGTTGGGCTAGGTTTATTCTAATTCACACGTATACCGTTTGGCTTAGCCTACGCTGGAGCGACCTTCCAGCGAATGATCGACAAAGTGATCAGCCCAGAACTCCAGCCATACACGTACTCGTATCTCGATGATATCATCATCGCGACAGAGACGTTCGAAGAGCATCTCGAATACTTAGAGAAAGTGCTCCAGCGAGTGAACGCGGCTGGATTGGCAATCAACCGGGATAAACGTGTCTTTTGCCGAGAAGAGGTGAAGTACCTCGGCGTCCTGGTTAATCACGATGGTTTTCGGCCAGATCCAGAGAATATAGCACCCATTGTGGCGTATCCAGCGCCGAAAAACCTAAAACAGTTGAGACGTTTCTTAGGAATGGCGTCGTGGTATCGCAAATTCTTGCAAGAATTCGCGACCGTTGCTAAACCGCTCCATCGCCTGACGAAGAAAGGCAGAAAATACGAGTGGAAAATTCTGCCCGGATGAGAAATTGCCAGCGTCTATGAATGACGATACGGCATGGAAAATGTTCGTGCTAAAAGAAAAGCGAGCAGAGATCTTGCGAGAGTGTCACGACGAGCCATTAGCCGGCCACCAGGGGCGTGAGAAATCTTGTGCGCGCGTCGCAATGTACTATTACTGGCCCGGTATGTACACCGACGTCGCTGAGTATGTTCGACGATGCTTCGTTTGTCAGCATTGCAAAGTCGAGCAGCGCTCGCCAAGCGGCCTGATGGGGAAACGAGTGATTACTCGGCCATGACAGATCATAGTGGGAGATCTCATGGGGCCGAAACCAAAGACCACTCGAGGAAACGAATATATTCTCATATTCGAAGACTTGTTCACCCGCTGGATAGAGTGCATTCCGATTAAGCGGGCGAACGCGAAGACAATCCTGCAGCATCTCCGAGAGCGAGTCTTCTTGCGGTACGGTGCGCCAGAGGTATTCCTGTCAAACAATGGCACAGAATTCAAAAATAAGGCCATTGATCAATACCTAAGAGAACCAAGCGTGCGATTTAAGTTGACGCCACCTTATCACCCCAGGCGAACCCAGTGGAGAGGGTGAATCGCACCATAAACAACATGGTGCGCGCGCTCATCGAGGAGAACCATAACACATAGGGCGAGCGATTGAGCGACATCGCCTTCGGGTATAATACCGTGCCCCATTCCTCGACAGGCGTGAGTCCGGCGATCCTGATGTGCGGGACTCGACCGAGGAAGCCTTCTGCAGCGAGGCGCGAGCAGGACGCCGCCGCAGAAGAAGAATTGGAGCGACGCGCGATCGATGAATGGCACGATCGAATGTCGGACTTATCCCAGCTGCGCGAGCAAGCGTCGCGAAGGACGCAGAGCGCGCAAGATCGTCAGAAGCGCTATTATGACGCCAAGCGTAAACCAGCCACATACAAAGTAGGAGACCTAGTAATGAGTCGAAATCACGTGCTGTCTTCCGGAGCGGAGCAGCGCTCCGCGAAACTAGCGCCACCATATATTGGGCCGTATAAAATAGTGGAGATACGCGGCACCAATACGTATCGATTGGTCGATGAAATGGGAGAGCAAGTCGATCTTGCGCCAGCTGCGCAGTTGAAGCCATTTTATGCGCTAGCGACAGACGAAGAGTCGCAGAAGAGCGAAGAAGATGGCGACGCTCAATCTCAGAGTGATGCGAGCGCAGACGCGGGTGCTAGCGAAATACCAGCGCAAAGCGAGCGAGACTCTGTCTGCGTACAGAGCGATATTGCGTCCGAAGCGAGCGAAGTCGCCGAACCTCCGAAGCGAGCGAAAAAGACGCGCGTGGACGTAGTAAACCCTGCGACCAAGAAGAGAGGCCAGCCAAGGAAAAAGGAGTACACCCTGCTAAAAATATGCGATTGAATTCGCTTAAAAACGATTAAAATGTAATTGAATTTAATTGATTTAAATCCATTCAATCGACCAGCAAAATTTGGTCAATGAAATTCCTATCGATTTAAATCATTTTTAATTACAATCGGTTTTAATACGAAAAATGAATATTAAATTTAATATATTTTTATCGATGTTTATGTAGTAATTATTTTAGTGCAGTTAAATTGTAATTTTTTCACTAATTTTAATCGATTTGAAATTTTTAATTATTACTAAATCGTCTATCGATCTTAATACTAGTTTTATGAATAGCTTTGAATATATTTTAATCGACTTTAATAACCAAAACAATTCCTATTCTTGTTATATCATTTAAATGTTATTTTGTCAATCTATTTTAATCGATTTGAAAATTACTATTCCTTACTAAATAGTTTATCGATCCCAATACTAGTTTTATAAATAGCTCTGAATATAGTTTAATAGACGTTAATAACCAAAACGAATACTATCTTGCAATATCATTTAATTGTTATTTTATCAGTATATATAAATCTGTTCGAATGGTACTTTATTAGTAAAATATTAAATCCATCCCAATCTATCTTACAAGAATTAGCTTCTAAAGTTACTTTAATCGATTAAAATGATCACAACAATAATAATACTTTTAATATTTATTTGTAATTTTGTCAACAAACTTGAATCTTTTTGAATGGTAATTTATAAGTATAATATTAAATCGACCCTAATCTTTTTTTTAAGGATTTTTATAGTACTTAAATTGATTCAAATAAAAATAATAATCGTTTTTCTAATATGATTAGTTCGTGACCTTATCAATAGATTTGAATTGATTCATAAGGTAATTTGTTTATAAAATATTTAATCGATCTCGGTACTTTTTTACGGTTAGATTCAATTATACTTCAATCGATTAAAATAATCAAAAAAAGAATCCCTGCTAAAAATACTAGATTGATTTATTCGACGTTTTAAATTATTGATGTGAATCGGTCTCAACGGCAATCTAAATATCAAAATGAAGATATTTCTATCGACTTTTATGCGATGATTATTTTAATGCAGTTCAATTGGGATTCTTTCAATAAATATGAATCAACTTATTAGTCGATATTAAATCAGTTTATTTTCACGAATAATTTTGATAACAGTTTAAGTGACCTTAATGATCAAAGTTTTGTAATATCCCTAATAAAAAAACCTTGATATTTCGATTAGAAACGATTAAATTCATTGCGAAACTATTCGATTTTAATCGACCCTATGTTTCTTAATATAACCGCTTGGTGTCGCTTCAAATGTTCATACTCGCAAGTGACCAGATTTCTTCTCCGTTACTATATAAGAAAGGTCAAATGCAGAATAGATTTATTACCTACAATCGATTTGAATTAAAATCGATTGACTTTATTAAACGACACATGATTAAAAAAAATGTATGTCAATTCAAATCGATTAACACCACAATATACACATCAGTAAAAATGATTGCATAGTTGAATACAGTACGATTGAATAATATCAAATGTTATTCAGGATATAAATAATCATTAAAACCGTTTTTCTAGTAAATACATATAGATTGGTTCCGATTTAAATAAGCATTGAATCGATTAAGTAAATATCCTTATACTTATGAATTCTAATCCGGTTTAATCGATATTATTTTATCGTTTTAAATCGATTTTAATGCCATCAACATATTACACACGCAGTAGCTTGAATATAATCGCTTTCAAATGTAAAACGTAGGATTAAGATATAGACTCAGAATCAATTCATTACTTGTCTATCGATTTCAATCGCATATTATTATCAGGGCACAGGGAGAAGCGGAGGCCTGGTCGTCCGAAGGGTTCGCGCAACCGCGGGCATGCAACGACGATTACTAACCCGTCGACGTCACCGCGGAAAACGCGCGCACAAAGAGCTGCGGGTCTAAGATAGAAATTTTATATGCTTAGGTATGAGTCCCGAGGAGCTGCAAGCAGCTTTCGAGCGCGTGATGGCTGCATTAACCCGCGAAGAAGAGCGGCCTCACGTGGTCATCCGGGAGGTAGGCAAGGGAGAAGACTCTTGGAGCGTCTTCCCTCCCGATGTCGAGGTGGAGGCGTACCTCGCCCCGGAGGAAGGAAGAAGAGGAGGCGTTGGTGGTACGCCGCCAAGAGCCACCTGCGGTAGTTGCTGGCGTGGGCGAAACGATCGCAACGGGTCTGCACCGCCCACGTTCGCCACAACCAGCGTCGTCCCAGATCGGGCAACCCATCGCAACCCGCTTGGAGCGCGAGCCCATCCACCGCGAAACTAACACCGCGGAGAGACGAGAGCCGCCGGCTGGCTCGAAGGCAACAAAGGAGCCTTCGAGCGAAGAGGTAGCCGAAGCGGCGTGGAACCAACATCGCGCTACGTTGGTGGAGGCGCTGGAAGCCTCGTTCGATATGCGCCGGCTGGAGGGCGAGGCTTACCGGCTCTATACGCAGTCGGTGCGCAAACACGGCGACGCCTTCCGCCGATGCGCCGGAAAATGGGCGCGCCTGCTCAAGGATGGACGAGCGGCGTTCTACGATGAGCGCCGCAAGCGGGAGGATCGCGAGAGACTGCTGGCTGAGGAGCGGCGCCAGCGCGAAGAAGCCGAGCGCGAAGTCGCCCGGGCTGAGGCAGGCCTTGCCGAAGCCAGAGCCCGCGCATGCCGATTCCACGCGTCCGGGCGATCTAACGCGCCGGACGCAGAGCAGCGTCCATGCGCGAAGAGCGCGGTGCGCGCAGCAAAACCGGGGGCCGCAGACAGGACGTCTCAGAAGTCCTGTTACGTCTGCGGACACCCCAATGTGGCGAGGAGCAATAAGTGCCCTAATGTCCGGCTGCATAAGGCCAAATAAAAGTCTAGGCACGTGTATACCCAAAATAGCGTGTTCTTCTTTTATTACCCCAGCATCCCCAGATCCATTGTCGCGGACGTACGGGGGTAGAATCGCCATCTGGTCGATAGATCAATTCTAGGGGGGGGGGGGGGTTGTAACAAGTTGAGCACCACAGCGTAGAGTCGCGCGCGCGATAATAAATACATGCGAATTCGGCAATAGGCGCGAAAGAGATAGAGAGCGAGCGCGCACTAATCCTTCAGGTGCGCGCTCAGATAGCTCGCGGCCTTCGGAAGGTAAACACAGGACTTTGCTTGTACGATTCTAAAACCTTCGTGATACCGTGTGCTGTGCGGTGTCCAGCGTATCGAAGTGTACCTTGTTTGTGAGTGCGACGCGGAGTCCGGGTATTCCTGATCTTGCCTAGCGGTCCAGCGCAGTGACCAAATCTCGCAGCCTGTCCAGGATTAGGAGCGTCGTTGACGAGAGAGAGAAGGTTTGTGTGACGCGCAGTACATAAGAGAGAGTGTATGTGCGAGTGTGTATCACCCATGCGAGGGTGAGCCGGCGCGCGCGACCTTCACGACGATACACGCGTGCGAGCGTGATTATTCTGACGTCGCGGCGAGTCGCAAAGTTGTTAGCGACTCGCATATTATTATTTTATGATTGTAAACTCACGTTATTTCGCCCACTAGCAAATATAACCATAGTCTTATTATTTTACGTGATTTGTCGTCATTTCTAAACCTCGCTCGCTTACTTCCGATTCCTGTTCCTTCCTGCGAATACCGTCGCCTCCGCGGGCGTTATTTATTATTACATATTTAACGCAGTTGAGCAGCCGAGCACGCACCAGGCGACGCGTAGACCCAGCAAAACAGAAGCAGCTGAGACAACTATATGCAACCGAGGTGTTTCGCGGGTGGAGAGGAGTCCTCCGCCGCATCAAGGGAACGCGATCCAGTCGTTTAACGAGTTATTCGTTGATCAAATTTACACCCCGTTACATTGGCGCCAAACGTGGGGCGCCATGTAACGGGGTGAGACTTAACGTGAGAGGAGAAAATCACAAAAAGTGACGCCGGGACCGAGAATCGATCCGGCGCTCCCGAGATCTCTAGGCGCGTGTGCTACCACTTGAGCCAACGCCGCCCTGTTTCGTCACTCTCTATCTTGCCTCGATTACCGGCGTGGCGAGGGACGCTGTTCCTCGTTACAAAATATACTTAATAATAAATTGTATATATTAGATACGTAATCGTTAAGTTTTCTTGTAGCAATATATTAACACTATCATAATTTATATATATTAAATATGATGACACATTTCTAAATAATTTATAATGCGGGCGTTATTATTAAAAATGTTACATTTAATAATTAACGACAGTCTCCAACCTGTGAAACGCAGAGAGCAAATTTACAACTAATATTAATATAAATAATTATTTACAATAGTATCATTTCCAAGCTTCTTTACAAAAACAGGCATGAAACAAGATCGTATCTGCACGAATGATTATTCGCAGCATCCCTTTCAACCGGACCAAATCTGCAGATTACGTCTCGTGATATGCGTGAATACATAGAGCATGCATCATTTTACATTCACAAACAGATATCTTTAAAAAACCAGATCATATCTGCACAGATGATTATTCGCAGCATCCCTTTCATCTGGACCGAATCTCAAGATCACTACTAATGATATATGTTAAACATACATATGTATCTATGTGGCGCATATGATCTATAAAATAATTCAGATTATAAATACAAATAAACATATTTGTCATATTTCTCTAAAAAGATTATCATTTACAGCATCCGACACATCTGGACCAATCTTACTGTGTTTTTTATATATGTATACATATACTTTATTTCTAATCAACTACCAAAAAAAAAAACACATGAATATAAATATTTATCATTATTTTATACCTATATGTAATGTATGTGAAATGTTTCATGATCCGGTCACATTTTGTGAACCATTCTTTATCGAAAAAGTGTACTTAATTCTGATTTTTTTTCAGTAGGATTATGCATTTATGTATAACATATCTATCATAAAATAATTATCATCCCAGAATAATTCACTAGTTCCGGTGAATTTTTACATAATTGCTCATTTTAGTGTTTAAATATAGTGTAGATATGTTGAGATAAAATGCCCCGTCGTGCGACCATTTCATGCGTGATGCGACGTTGCCGGCTCGGCGATACTCGGGAAGCGTGCGCGAACTCAGCGCGCGAGAAGACAGGAAAAAGCGCTGAGACTACCTAGACGTGTGCGACCTTATTTGTACCGGTACATCACCCGCGATATCCGTGCATCTGCGACGCGAGAGAGGACAGCGACGACCTGAGACCACCTGCTGGAAGAGCACATCCGAGCCATCTCCAACTCGAGCATCAGGGGTACCCCAGCACGTCGCCGTTCCAGCCGAGAGGGACGCCTCCCGGCCAACTAGGACTTGTCCCCGTCGGCAGCCGACGGACACGCGCGCGTCGAATACTTTAAGTTCGTCATACTAGCTATTGCGCAATTTATAAGCAACCGAATCGGCTGTGGACGCCAAGGCCTAGACTCGCTGCCACCGAGTCGTCGGCTCGTCTCCATTACGAACCGCGAGTGCAAATTAGTCCTCTCGCGACGCGTAATCCATTGTATTAAATTAACATCTTGGAGAATATAGACATCTTCCCATTATTCATGAATACACGAGTGTTTATTCCGTACTCCCGTCGCGTCCTTCCGACGAACCCGGTAGAGTAAAGCCGGTTACATCGCGGCGCGGCTACAGAGCGCGCGCCCGGCCGGAGACTCTATAAGCGAAGAAAGCGCGGCGAGCTTCGCACGCCGCGCAGTTGTACACAGAGGCAACCCGGCTGCATAGTACGGAGTCGGCATTGCACCGACGGCTAACGTCCGTCGCCGACTTCAGCATCATCGAGGGATAGCCGTGCGGAGATAAAAAGAGTGAGTAATCCCCCTCGTTGACGCGACAGCATCTTCGCGGCTGTCACGCTAAAGCCCAGTTGCCCCGTGACAATATCTAGTATTAAAAATAATTACAATGATGAAGAATATAATAACGAATTACAAGTATGTAAAGATGGTGAAAATTTAGAAACATTAATTAATTCTTTGTCTACTAATCAAAAAAAAATGTATGATCTGATCATTAATGCTACAATTAACAGTATCGGAAATAAATATTATTTTATCGATGGTCTC
>JAZHPH010000634.1:0-16184 GCA_037356405.1 Nasonia oneida | reverse complement strand
ATATATATATATATATATATGACTTTGAAAGTATTTTTAATGAAAATTTAAGAAAATTTTACAAAAAAAAGTATCTATATGTTATATCTAAAAAATGCTTCCCTGAGGAGCTATAAATTAATCAAATCATGCTAAAAACCCAAAAATTTCCAAAATTGACATCTTTGGCACCATGTCATTTTGGAATAAAGTAATTTAAAAATCTGAAAAAATTCAGGGACATTGGAAACACTTTTTAGAACATATTTACCGCGGGTTGCAGAAGAAAAAAATTTTGGCCGGCTGATCTCACAGAGAATCATCCATATATATATATATATATATATATATATATAAAATAGTGTAACGTGGGATAGCCGGGAATTAGGATGGTCGTAGCGTTCGTAGGATGATTCTAGGAACTTGATGAAGGTGCAAGAAAGTCTTCACTGAGTGTAGTGAATGGTCTTTATTAAAGGATAGTGAGAGAGAGGTGTGTCAGATAGTGTGATTCCCGTAGAACTGAGCCGCGAGCTGGTCGCACATCGGCATGCAGTGATAAGGCGGGTGTAAGGTGTCATCGGTTCGTCCGAGCTCGCGATGCCCTTTCGTCGTTGCCATGCTGCGCTACACGTATGCACGCTAGTATGCGTACGTGACATGTCCAATGGCCGCGACGTCATCGTCCCGATGACATGTAATTATCCTAAATCGTGTGTATTGTAAGTGTACTGATGTTTGTGATTTCTTCTTAAGTGTAGATACATGTGTGGTCTCTCTCTCATTTTATATATAATTATAAAAATGCTTAACCAAGTTACAGGTACACCTTGTTTTTATAAGCTATATAAAAATTTATTGTAATTAAAAGGTAATAATAGCTATAATATGAAAAATATAATAAGTAATTAATTTGGTTTGTTTGTATGCTGTGTATAAATATAAAATTTTTTTTGTATCTGGTGAAATTAAATTTTTGTATGATATTTTTTAATTATGACTTTCTACATATCATCGATTGTCGAATCGAGCTTGGTGTTATAAATTATTTATTTATAATTATTTATATTCATGGCTCCAAACTAAAATGTGTAAACGATTTTGTTAATTGAAATTAAATGAGTTGACAGGTGCCATGTGCACGTGCACCACGACATTGGATTTAACTCTTGGTTTGTTGCTCTTGCTGCAGGATCTTGAATTTATCATAGATCTTGTATTGGCACATGTTCTGCAAGCAAACAGCGGTCCTTACTGAATTTCGTGCCTTGTCATACATGAATTATGCGTATGATTACTGCATAATCTGCATGTCCACCACTGCTCATTTCGAACGTCCATGTTTTCTTCTTCTTTCTCCTTTGATTTCTTGAATCTGGTGCCCCGCCTCACGCACTGTGTACCCTGTTATATAGATGGGACCGCAAAGGATTCTCTTTCGGTCGCTAGCCGTTTTATGGCCGAGACCGGATTAGCGCCTATGCGGGAGGCGAGCGGTGCGCTTTCCGAACTGCGTTCATCACTGCTGCTATACTTTACAACCTCCGGGTTTGGGAATGCATCCCTGTGTGCGCACATTTTTGCTTTACGGAGAAATTCACTTTTCACTGCTTTCTTCAATTTTTCCTTCTCACTATGCCATTTTCGCTTTAATTTTCTCTTTTCCTCTCTCTTTACTCTCCTAAGTGCACTTTTCTTTTTTTTTTTATTGTATTCTCACTAGCGC
Organism: Nasonia oneida; assembly: GCA_037356405.1. NCBI lineage: Eukaryota > Metazoa > Arthropoda > Insecta > Hymenoptera > Pteromalidae > Nasonia > Nasonia oneida. The sequence goes on along the minus strand of JAZHPH010000634.1, from coordinate 14,479 downwards.
TACTTGAAGATTGGTCGAATATTGTTTCTGTGTAAATTGTGGCCTTTCCCTGTGTGCCACTAGTTGACGGGACAGGTTGCAGTGTCTTCTCCTCCTCTTCTTCTACTTTTTTAAAATGTTGTTTGCAATAAGTTCCAAGTTTAGCATGGACACTCTCAAATTGCAGACGGCGGCTTCCAGCATATTCTTGGTTATGGTGTCGTCAAGCGTTAGGTCTTCCAGTAACGTTGGTTGAACTTCGAGAGATTCGATGATTTCACGTATATGCTGTATTTTCTCCATGTTGGCTAGGAACGTTCAGTGGAAAAATCGCATCCGGGACAGTTTCTCTTATTAATTCGGCTGACTTGTAAATGAGGTCCGGAGATAAAAAACGCGGGTGTATTGCGCCCTGCGAGGCGAATAATATAGCGTCTGAATAATTTCTATGTCAAATTTGTATTGCGTGACAGTTTGGCCTAGAATTTATGTTGCTATCTGAAGTGTGTCTCTTTTGTAGTAATAGTCAAAAGATTTAGAAATGTTCGAAACCACACTAGTTAATTTGTTTATTTTGATATTCATTTCCTCAAATGCCGTTTGTTGAGCTAACAGCTTCGCTGTCTTGCGCGTGTCGTTGAATGATAATTCAATTAAATTTTCCATAACTTTTTGTGCTTTTTCATCCATTGTGCCGAATAAAAATCTGCTTATTTGGCCAACGAATGGCAGAACAGACCTGCGTTGTCTTGATGTTTTTGACAAATCAAGGCCAACTAGCAATTCTATAACTTTTTCCGATTGCATTTTGGTCTCTTGGATTTGTCCAATATAGCTTTTGATTAGTGGGCTATACGGGCAGACTGATGAAGTTTTGTCGCACAAAGATTGTATGGTCTTGCATTGTTTGAGTAGTCGATCGCCTGTTTCGAAGTAGGATTCTAAATTCACCTTCTGAATAAGTTTCCTATCTACGTTAGACGTCGACATATAGGCGATTTTTTCTGATAGCAATCCTGGATTTTTTTTGTAGCATTAGCACGTTTGGCTGTGTAAATCCTATACTTTCAGCTCTTGTGTGTATCCCAATTCTGCAAATTCAAAACAGAATTGAGTACGCGAGCGAGACTACATATGAGCGTAAATTTATTAATATATTCTATCCTAGTGTATTAATAAATTTTTCTTTTATTTAAAAAAAAAAATTTCTAGTGTTAGGTTATTTAAGTAATTTTAAAGAAATATTCTGGAATTGAGTTACGTTGGGCCTGTGTCGTTAAGAAAAATATATACTGAGGACGGATTGTAAAATGCCGTTCTGGGTTTGAATGAGAGTTTGTTCACGTTTTATGCGCGCTTGTTTTCGTGTGCACAGGGACGAAAAAGAATGCACTTTTAAAGGGAGAGAAAAAGAAAACTGGCCGAATAGGCCATGTGCTCGGGGTTTCGAGAAAGATCTAGTCGTAAAACGGTCGGTTGGGTTTTTCCCGTATGTGTGGCGGGAAGGGAAAGAAGGATTAGCCGTTTTATGAGTTTATAGCTGTCTACTCGGCTGTCACTCGGCTTGGGTGATTGCTATTAAGATTTTTTTGTTTCATTTTTTTATTTTGCTACTAGATTTCCCTAGTTTACGTTTAATATTAACTGTGAAAATAACGATAATAATAATAATATTAGTAACGATTTATTTATTTGCTTAATGATGCATGGGATTAAATGTGGTTTAAATTCATGTTATTGCTGAATCAGCGTTTCTCTAGATGCAGAGGGAGATTTCTTGATTGATTATATGAGTTATAAGCTTGATTTAATTCACGCTATAAGCGCATTTTATCTTCGATAGTTTCCCCACAAATGTTATGGGTCTGATTAGTTGTGATACATTAAGCAAGTACAGCGATAGCCGTTACATGTGTGTACATTCATTGCAAGTGTGCACACTTACTGAAGAAGTTTCAGAAGTAATTTTACGTTGTTCGTATATCAATTTAAAACATGCTTTGCAGCGTTGGTTTGTTGAATAAATTAACGCTGAATTGCGTGTGTCATATTTGCTTTAAGTGGTTTTAGTAATATAATATGCTACATGTAACACACAATTGTAACTTCGACACATTTTGTGCGTATGAGTGTATGTGAGGTAGGAATAGTGAAAACATGAAAGCATGTATTTTATTAGTTAAGACGTGTTTAAAGTTTATTTAAGGGCAGTCCGTGGCGCACAAACGTGGATTTGACGGACTTATTTAAAAATTCACTCGCCACAATTAGAGGCGATAGTATATTCATGTATTGTTGTAATGTGGCTCATATGTCATCAACACCTGAAATAATTATACTTCTTGATTATTACAAAGGTTGAGGATATGAGATTGTCTTTGTATTAATTAATTAAAAATAGTTGGTTGTAGGTGCTTTTATGGCAAGTTTAATCACTTGCTTATAGCACACAAATGTGGCGTTGATGCATTTAACCGTATCGGTTCATCTGAGCGAGGTTTCAAAAATGAAACAGAGAAAAATTAAAAAAAATCATGGCTTTGTACACATATCTGAACTTATTTAGAATAAAGTGTGGCAGAGTATATGTGTTAGCAAAAGAAATTTAAACAAATAGGATCCGATTATATGCATTAGCGCAATATATTGCGCTATAGTGGATATGCAAGGCAGCAGCTGATATAAGTTCATTACTGCGATTGAAAGATTTGATAAAACATATTCACATTCATGCATTCATTTATAATGTAAAAATTCATACAAGCATCGAACTGTCTAAATTAAATGAAATAATTCATAAATTTCAATACTAAACACATTTTGGCTAAGTTAGAATATAAAATCTTATGCGCATATATTTGCCTCTAGATTTTGATGAAAAATACTTTCAAGTGCGTCTCAGTTTCTAATGTAGAAATTTGAACGAATATTTGGGCATTTAGAATAAGGAAAATGTCTCACAATTTTGACGCAAAACATGCTTTAGCCAAGTTATAATACAAAAGGTTCACGCGCCGCGTTAAGCATGTTGCATGAGAGAGTCGACGAGCGCCTATTCTTGCCGTGATAAGCGCGTAACACAGCGATTTATATTATACGTTTATTTTGACGAAAGTATTTCCAAATACATCTTAATTTATATTGTAGAAATTCGAATAACTATCAGATCATCTTAAACAGGGGAAATATCTCACAATTTCTGAGGCAAAACATGCTTTAACCAAGTTACAATACATAAAATTCACGCGCTGCGTTAAGAGACTTGACGCGCGAGTTAAGTGTACGTATCACGGAGTGTACGTATAGTTGCAGGTAAGTAATAAAGTAGGATATGGTTTTTATCACGTTTATTGTTGCGTCTTTACAGCTTGGAAACCCGACAGAGACTGGCTCGTTGCAGATGCAAGAGCCTTTTAAAAGGTTTGTAACTTTGTTTGTTTACTCTTTCTTCCATTGTTCTCCGTGCATGCTCAATGCGTGCTCCGCTGTACGTACACTGAGCGACTTTTGGAGCACCCCATACTCCTGAAGTGCATAGGGAACTCTGAACTGGTGTAGCACGGGCTACTCTTGCCGTCGGAGCATGGCATACTCCGATCGGAGTATGCCATGCTCCGAATCAGTGTCCCAGAAGCGCCACGAGTCGGTGTAACCCACGAACCTTACCTCAAGAGCATCTGTGATACTGTTGAAGCGTTCGATAAGCATGTCGATTCTCGGGCGGCTGATGCACGTGGAGAAATTTGTTCTAAAATTCTTAAAAAAATAAAGGATTTCAAGAACCAGAAAAATTTGAAATTCGTAAAGTTTTTATTGAAGGAATTCAAGGAAACAAAACTGTTTTCGTACAGTCGCCAGTTTTTGCTTATTACTTGTCTTTAATTCACTCTTTACAACATTTTTTAGAGATTCCAAAATTAGCTCGAAAAATTATAGATAATGTACAAAAATTGTCTCTAACAAGTGATATAATTTCAAATGTTATGCAAAATAAATTCTGGATAAAACATGTTGTAAATAATATCAAAAATGAATACGTATTACCGCTTTTTCTATATTATGAGGACATTGAAGTTGGAAATGCTCTGGGTAGTCACAGTGGTAAAAATAAATTCGGAGTAGCATACGTTTCGATAGCTTGTTTGCCTGCAACATTGCTTCACTATTAGAAAGTATTATTTTTTCAATGATTGTGCATAGTGAAAATATGAAGCAATGTACGAATGAGCTTATTTTTCGAAAGCTTATAAACGAATTAAACTTTTTGAGTCAAACGGGTATTACTGTAGTAGTTGATAATATTCCTACTGTTTTCAAATATTCAATTATAGTGATACAATAAAACATGTAATGCTAATGATCACTATCATGATAAAAAATACGCGCTGTATTGATGTACGCGCGCTTCCGCACTATCTTCCAAGTTTGCTCCGACAATCGGAGTACCCCATACTCCGATCACTCAGAGCATGCAGTGCTCGCGTTATACGAGTAGGGGAAGTTCCGTTTCGGGACACCGCATGCGCTGGACCCATGGCGCTTCGGGCGCTCCTACACAAGTGTAACTCGCGCATACTCTCGCCACGATAAGCGCACAATACAGCGACGTATATTATACGTTCATTTTGGCAAAAATATTTTCAAATACATCTTAATTTTCATTGTAGAAATTCGAATAACTATCAGAGCATCTTAAACAGGGAAAATATCTCACAATTTCTGAGACAAAACATACTTTAACCAAGTTACAATATATTAAATTCACGCGCCGCGCTTATCATGTTGCAATTAGTATAATGCACTAGGATAGCCTGATGCGTACATATTCGCGCCGCAATAAGCACTGTCACGTACGCACACTAGCGTGCATACGTGTAGCGCAGCATGGTAACGACGAAAGGGCATCGCGAGCTCGGACTTTTTGGACGACTTCATGATTTTTGGCAAAAATTTGGAGGCGCATGCCATAAGATTCAAGAGAGTCATGCAACGACTAGTGGAAGCAAACTTAACTATCGAGCCGAAAAAGTGTCAATTTTTAAAGCGGGATGCTGCAGTTCTGGGGCACATTGTTGGAGGAGGATGCATTCGTACAGATCCTAAAAAGGTTGAAGCTGCGGCAAAATATCCAATACCAACCACAACCAAGAAAGTAAGGCAAGCAGTAGCATTCTTCGCATACTACAGAATGTATATCAAGGATTTTGCCAAAATAGCTAAACCACTTTACGATCTATTACGCAAAAATGTAAAGTTTCATTGGGACGAAGAGCAACAAGCGGCTTTTGATAAACTTAAAGAAATACTATGTAGTGAACCGGTTCTAACAGCCCCAGATGTATCCCAACCGTTTATGTGACTATGGGCTCGGGGCCGTCATAGGTCAAGGTAAAATTGGACAAGACCGACCGTGCGCTTATGCTTCAAGACCACTCAAGGGCAGCGAGCTCAGATATTCAACATATGACAAAGAACTTCTCGCCATAGTATTTGCAAAGGAGCAGTTTAGACACCGGTTATATTGCCGAAAATTCACAGTGATCACAGATCATGAACTACTCAAACATTTTCACAGCACGAAGAAAGTGGACTTATGTTTCAACAGGTTAAAAGCAGCTCTACGAGGGTACGATTTCGACATAGTATACAGACCGGGATGTACAAATGTGAATGCAGACGCTCTTTCACGCAATCCCATCATACCAGAAGGTAAGAAGAAGAGAAAAATCCGGAACTACCGAGGGCTCAATTATATGAACTTGCTAGTGAGCAAGAATATGAGAATAGTGATCTCGACAAAAATCACCACCTGCAAGACTATTTGGCATCAAGGCAAATGGTGAAAATATCATAACCAAATTACAAAAGAAAAAGAGACCTCATCCAGATTCCGAAAATTCACTAACCAACATCCCTCGTAAAAGAGACAAGGAAACTGAAATTTTATTCAGAAAAGGAGAAATACTTGCAGTAAGAAATGAGGAGGATATTTTTTATTTGTGCTTATTAACACATCATGTATATGATAAAGAAACTGAAATAATAATTCGTTGGCTAACGCAGCTAAACAAAAACGACAATTTTGTATACACACTTGATTACAGGGACTGCATACCATTTGCCAGTGTTTTGACAAATGTAAGGGTGGCGAAATCAGGTAGAGATAAATATATTTTAGACCCAAAAGAAAAACAGCGTATTGAATCAATATTGTATGAGTCAATACAAAAATTTGCCTTAAATGGTGAAGGAGCCCTACCTATCTCCAACAACACTCCCATTAATGTTCCTGCAAATATAAAAAACTATTCTTCAAACGATTCATTAGGCCCAAATGTCACAAGGGATCCTTGGAAAAGCTGTAGGAAGAAACGCAAGAAGACGAAAAAGATGCAGAATACTTCATTCCCATACTCTCCCAATGCGCAAAAACTATTTGATCGCAAACGTTTATTACTGGCGAAATATGAGACCAGACGTACGGCAATTTGTGTTGGGCTGCCCTCAATGCCAAACCAACAAACTTATACGGGTAAAAACAAGAATGCCCCTAAAAATAACGGACACACCATCCAAACCTTTTCAGAAAGTCTCAATGGATTTTTACGGTCCGTTGAAAAGTTCAAAAGGTTACAATTATATTTTACAGTGCAAGACTGGCTTACAAAGTATTGCATATTGATACCGGTGAGGAGAGCGACAGCTGAAGAGGTTGCAAGAGTATTCACGGACAAAGTGATATGGTATTTTGGCCCGCCAGCAATTTTAACGGATCAGGGCACACACTTCCAAAACAGACTCCTGGAGGAATTTGCTAAGCTATTCAAAATAGATAAGTACTGCTCAATAGCCTATCACCCGCAATCAAACGGCGGCATCGAGAGAATGCATCATACACTGACTGAATATTTAAAAAAATACATGGAATCACAAACGGATTGGAGCAAGTGGCATCCTATTTGCCAGCAGGCATATAACTTCACGGAACACGAGGCATCGGATTTTACGCCGCACGAGTTAGTCTTCGAACAAAAACCACGAACACCATCAAGCTTCCAGTCGAGAGACACTGGCACGTCTATAACTTACAATCAATACATTACCGATTTAATAAGCAATTTATCTCAATTACAAACCTTGGCGGCAATGAACTTAGTTCAGGCAAAGTATAGATATAAATATTACTACGATAAGAAACTTAATGTAAAACATTTTAGAGAAGGGGAACTAGTCTATATGCTTAAAGTACCACAGAAGGGCAAGCACGACCGAGACTACGAAGGACCGTACGAAATCATCGGCATAAATTATAAAACGAAGAATGTCAAATTGAAAAACGGCGATGTAATCAAAATAACGATCATGGATAAAATTAAGAGATGCACGGCACTCAAGAATCCACCGCCTTGCCCTCAAAGTATCTTACAACACACTGAGATAAACTCATCGAATCACATCAATGATTCAAGTTTACAGAATTGAAATAGAATACAATCTATAAGATCAATTATTGTGTATAACAAAACACTCAACATAACATCATTTTGTTACTCGCGTCTTACTAACACATTATTCAATTTATTAGTAAAACTATCACCTTATTAATTCCGCGGCCATAGGGCGCGCGGCAGTGCGCGCAAAAATAATACATTCATACAAAATTAGCATATTTACCTGACATAACTCATGCAAAATTATTATATAGCGGGCACCAAGGGATCAGCACTACCCAGTGATGATCAACCATTCAGAATTCGACAAAAATGTTATACGCTGTTAGATATTAAAAATTAAATGCTCAGTTGAATTTCAGCAGAGGCTCGAAGCATATAATAAACATTTCGTTTCACGAAAATCTACATTTCTTCTCTGTTGAAATAATTGCCGGGTTTTTCAAAATTAATTATATAGAATTCATTAAAACTTTGCAAACTTATCAGCGAACATGTAATGAGTGAATGAATACCTCATATATCTAAATTTATAGCGCGTAAACATATTTATCCTCTCATTCAAGATTGTTCTGTACTTATGCCGTTTTATGCCGGCAATGGGAGGAACCGAGCATTCCTCTGCGACACACACCGACTCTCCTCACACTGCACACCTACTTGCACAACCTACATATTCAAAATCTTATTTACGTTAAGATTGATTTCTCAGAAACTCGCGCAAGCTAAACTTTAGCGCCGATTTTCCAAAAATTATATCGATTGTGCTCGACAATTTCTTTCTTACTTCATTCAACCAAACTTAAAAATATTGTGCTCTATGTCAATTAACAATTTTTATCGTCTAACGAATACACTTAGAAAGCGTCAGTTCATTTTTCTTCACCTTCACGCAACTTAATTCATTCATATATCTAATGATATATAAATGGTTGACTGATATTTATTCTCTAGCGCGGAAGAGTGTCAAACTCTACATGATATAATTCATTTCACACTCATATAAATTTTGGGTTTTTCTTCCTCTCTCACCCTATATACTGCAAATTATTTTTCCACGGCACGTTAACTGAAGAAAAAAAAGACAATAATCAATTTAAAATTTTGAATCTAATCAGTACTATATACCAGTCAATTTAAAAAACATTAATCTTCAAAATTTTACTTCTCACTCTGTATTTTAGAAATCATACAGGCAAAGAGAGAGAGGAAAATTTATTTGTTATATATATATATATATATATATATATATATATATATATATATATATATACACTTGACTTAAAACAACTCTTTATCCATCAAACACAAAATAATAAGAATAATAAGACTCAATAAAACAATACGTAAAGCAAAAAAAACCCTTCTGATATTAAATAATAGTTTTAAAGGTAGCTATATACAACAAAAGAAATCAAGTTTTTTTTTTTTTTTTAAACATATAGGAATATAGGAAATGGAAAGGTATTCGCAAATAAGAACGCAAAATCGTATTGTTATAAAAATACATTATATTATATTATTAAATTCAAGCTGTAGCGCTTGTTACAACTTCAAATAGCATGAAGTTGACATGACACCGGCATTGTAGCATCCTCTGATACGACATGCTCCCTTCTTGCACGTCGCACCGCAGGGATATTACGCTGGGCCTCTCCTCCGTGCCTGGGTGCATCACGCTAGAGGGCAGATAGGCTGGACGTCGTGGCCCAGTATAAACAATCACTGAATACGGCTGCAACAAACAAACAAATTATAAGCATTATGCAATAAAATATTTTAGGAAAAAGAGGGTTAAGTCAAGCGTATGAGTACTAACCTTTCCCCACGGACACCTATATTTATATATCTTGACGCGCTTCCCTGTATACTCCACGATTTCGCGTCCTGCGGTAAACACATCACCGAAAAACTCCGGATCAATCTCCTCATCGTCGGTCCTTTCCATTGCGGGCCACATCACTACGCGTGTCCCGAGCTGCAACAATACAAAATTAAGTTAATACATTTCACAAAAAAATAATGTGATAATACAAAATGTGTACTTACATATCCATCATTTGGGCATATAACAGGGAAACGGGTCTCACCACGCTCCCCCAAAATCAGCGTAATTCTGCACCTTCGTCTCCACATGAAACACAAGGCCCTGTAAAATAAGAAATAAAAAGTAATACAATATACAAATAAATACGCACATGTTTATATACACACAAATGAACACGTTATAAAGTCGAGTGAGTCCGTTAAATTTTTAGGAGTAATCCTCGATTACAAGCTTTCTTTCATTCCCCACGTAAAATATCTCGAATTCAAGTGTTCCAGAGCGATTAACATTATTAAATTCTTATGTGGTACGTGGTGGGGCTCGTCTCCCTCCACGTTAATTTTGTTTTACAAAAGCTTCGTCAGATCAATTTTAGATTATGCTAGCTATATATACTATCCAAAGCAAAAAAAATACATCGGAACGCTAGAGAAAATTCAAATTACCGCTCTACGGAAAGCTATGGGTTACAGAATAAGTACTCCTAAAAACATTATTTTAGCAGAGTCCAAAGTCCAAGCCTTTGAAGTAAGAACTAAATACCTATGCAAACGGTTTCTCAACAAAACATTATCGTACAGCAACTCACCCATATATAAATTAACCCACCAACTACTCAAAAAAATCACAAATAAGACATATAGTAAAACTCCTAGAATACTAATTCAATGCATTGAACAGATTCCCGATATAAATTTAGTTCAGGAAACAAACTTTAACATATATAACTATTCATATGACACTATATTAACGTCGATAAAAATAGACAAAGAACTAGGAAATAGAATAAGTAAAGCCCGGAACCGAAATGACTTTATTCAAAATTATACTGTGGAGCATAATCTGATAGGTATCGGATGGTAGCAAAATTGATTGCCATGTAGGAGCCGCCATAACTTGCCCGCATTTAAATATTCAAATCAAGAGAAAACTCTCTAGTCACACATCGATATTCACGGCTGAATGCATAGCCCTATATGACGCAATCAATGTTGCTCACCAATATCCGCATTACAACTTAGCAATATTTTCCGACTCACAAAGTGCTCTACAAAGTCTAACTTCCACTAATGTAAGTGTTAAAACAAACAAATATGTATTGGCGACAAAAGAAAAATATAAAGAATTAACCTCTGTGAACTTGAATAGAAAAATTGAATTTGCATGGATACCTTCTCACTTCGGCATAACAGGGAACGAACTAGCAGATGTTCTAGCCAAAGAAGCTGCCATATCAAATGATCCGAACGACGACACGCAAAATAACTCAATCCCATTTTCCGACTATACAGAGAAATATAAAAAATGCGCAATTGAAGAAAACAACAAAATGATACTTGATCAAAGCTTAGTTAAAGGCACTAAATATTTTACGTTATTTTACACAAATAATTCTAAACCATGGTTCGCTGGTAAAAACTTAACTCGATCATTTATCGTAACAATCAATCGATGTAGATCGGAACACTATAACTTAGCAGCTTCCTTGGCTAAAATCGGCATAGGTAACGAACAATGCGATTGCCAACAAAGCGAACAAAATCTGAACCATGTTATCTGGCAATGCTCACTGCACGATGAGAAAAGAATTGAATTGATAAAAAAACTTACGAAAGTAAAAATCCAAATGCCGATCAACATAGAAAGTATAATTGCCAAGCCCGATATACAAGCTTGTAAATATATACATGAATTTTTAAAAGAATGTAACAAATCTATCTACCAATGTAACATAACCTATTGTAATATTTTGAACTGTACTATATATGTAATTTACTAGAATCCAAATGTAATGCAATAAGTCTGAGATATGACTTCATAAGCAATAATAAAAAAAAATATATATACACACATTCAAAATTGACTCAGTGTGTTGTAAGATACTTTGAGGGCAAGGCGGTGAATTCTTGAGTGCCATACATCTCTTAATTTTATCCATGATCGTTATTTTGATTACATCGCCGTTTTTCAATTTGACATTCTTCGTTTTATAATTTATGCCGATGATTTCGTACGGTCCTTCGTAGTCTCGGTCGTGCTTGCCCTTCTGTGGTTCTTTAAGCATATAGACTAGTTCCCCTTCTCTAAAATGTTTTACATTACGGATCAAGCATTCACGCTCACTCACATCTTAAACAAACACAACACACGCTATACCCTCACTCATGCTCACTAACAAGAATACACATCCACAATCACTCTTATATTCACACAAATTTACGCGGAAACGCACACATACCTTATTCATTCGCACACACTCATCACTCATACGCACAATAAAACATGCTTCTACACTTTTTCCTAAACTAACATCCATGTCAGCTTACACAAACCGCACAGTCAACATGCACCGAGGCTAAAATTTACATTCATTCACACAAAAACACTCGCATCTCACGATTGCACTTACATTTTTAGCAAATTAAAAACACTTACAAATCAACAATTTTACATACGCACACACACATTATTACACACGCAAAACGTACCAACACGATCTCGTCCATACAAGCAGATAATCCATACATATAGACAAGGAAGCAGACGAACATAAAAATTATCACTTACCGCATCACAGAATCGACATTGCAGCCGATCTATCAGACGCTCGTGCACTATCACCCCAAAACGCGTACGATCCAGGCTCCTAAACAACATCCCCTTTGCGTAGACTTCATAGCCTGTCAAAGAAGCCGTCGCCCACTTTGCCAACGACATCGCGCAGGCCAGGTCGAACGGCGAGTTTATTGGAGTCGGCACGGAGCACATTGTTAAAATCTGGAGACACTACTGCACGTTTCAAGGGTCAAGAGAGTTATGCGCGTAGTCGAAGACGCAGCATCTTAGCAGCCAAGATTTCCTTGTTCTCCCCACCCGCGCGGTCATTTCATTCATAAACGGCGCAAAGGAGAGCCGTTGTACCGAGCACAGCTTACCACTCTCCCCGCTCCCCCATACACAAGCCCTGTACTCACTCAAGGCCTGATTGGCAACACCGCTCGAGACAGAAACACGTGTAAACATACAAGCTGACAAGCTGATAAAACAGCGACACTCATTCAGGCCAGTGACGACCATGCCTATACATTTTAGAAAGAATCGATAATTTAATTTCACATTTTCGCGGCCATTGGGCGCGTAAGACCAGACACAATCTATACACAAGCAATACAATTTCAGCTAATGCAGAAGACTTTATTCTCTTATGAACAGTTTTGCATATGTTTCAAAGAATATTTATAGTTAAACATGCGTATATGCAACATTCTGCAGCTCAAATATACATGTGTTTCAAACGCTTTTACTTGATTCATGCTGTACGCCACATTTAATAAATTACAATCTAATTTTGATAAGATATGTTTAGTATCCAAAATCATAAAAAGTTTTTTTAAATATCCCGATATTAGTCTAAATATCTACAATAGAAATAAAGACGCAAGCACGGGTAGTTTTTATACAATTTTTATAATAACAGATGTATAATACGTACAACTACATTATGTGCTTATTGCAGCGCGAACGCACGCGCGTCAAACCTCTCATGCAATATATTAAGCGCGGCGCGAAAATTTTTTTTCTATTATAACTTAGCTGGAATATATTTTACGTTAGAAATTTTAATACATTTCCCTAGTTTTAGATAGCCTGATATGTTCTTGAATTTCTACGGCAAAAACAAAGATATAAATAAAAACAATTCTCATCAAAATTTCGTAATAATAATCGTACAGTATGCACCGCCATACTAAACGCTCATCGTGGCATGAGTATGCGCGCACCGAACCTCCCAAGTGCGATGCGTCAAGCACGGCGCGTAGAATTTTGTATTCTAACCTAGCTAATGCATGTTCCGCGCTAGAAATCACGAAAGATCTATCTTGTCTCAGTTAGCCTGACATCTACTTGAATTTTTACGGTAGGAATAAACATACGAATATGAACATTTTTTTGACAAAACTTCGTAACAATGAACGTAAAGCACCAAGGCGCGATTACATGCACGTCAAGCTGCATTCACACGTTATACTGATTGCAGCGCACAAGATTTTGCATTCTAACTTAGATAAGGCATATCTAGAATTAAAAATAATAGGATATCCTTATTGTTTAAAATACCCTAGTATTTATCTGGATTTCTACAGTAAAACTCAAGGTATCATTCAAAGCATTTTCCTCCGAATAGACGAGTAGTGCACGTCGTTATTTTATGCGCTTATCGCGGCATGAGAATACGCGCGTCGAGTCTCTCATACAGTACACTTAACGCGGCGCGTGAACTTTTTATATTTCTAACATGACTAAACACGCTTTACTTCAGAAATTATGAGATATTCTCCGTTTTTAAGACATTCTGATAATCATTCAAATTTCTACAATGAAGGTTAAAAGTATTTGAGAATATTCTTGTCAAATATCGCGACGAGAATACGCATACAGCAAGTCTCTCATGCAGTATGCTTAACGCAGCGCGTGAACTTTTTATATTCTAACTTGGCTAAAACATGATTTGCCTCAGAAATTGTAAAATATTTTCCTTCATTTAGATAGCTTAGCACTTAGGTGAATTTTTGCATCGTATATAGATACGTGAATACAAATATATTTTGTCAAACCTTCGGAATAATGATATTATAGTCTCACCTACTATACTATACACTCGCACTATGCAATATTTTACATAGGCGCGCTAATCTCATTTTCTTTTGTTCTTACGTGTATTCTGTTACACTTTACTCTAAACGAATTATAGACCTATGTGTAAAGTTATGATTTTTCTTTTGTCTTTTTCATTTTTCATTGTTGAAACCTCGCTCACAGTACAAATGCGATTAAATGTATCAAAGCCACAATTGTGTGCTACGAGCAAGTAATTAAACTTGCCACAAAAGCACCTTTAACCAACCATTCCTTTTTTTAATTAATTAATGCAAGGACAAACCTCTGCAATGATCTAGAAGCATGATTAGTTCGTGTGTTGATGACATGTATTATCTATATA